>CM051273.1:13679610-13947110 GCA_027921565.1 Artemia sinica
GAATTTTACATGTGAAGTTATTCCAGGAAAAATTTTCAATGGGTTTAGAAATGTCACCTGGGGTATTTTTCGTGTGTGTGAAGGGGAGGGGGTATTTCCTGAAGAAGAAATTATCCAGGGGACATTTTCCACGGGAGAAACTATCCGTTTCTCACAAAACCCAGATGGATTTCCTGGGGAAAATTTCTACGACGGGGGATTTCCGGCATGATTTGAAAAATGATCAAAATTAAATAAAAAAGGATTTTTTTTAATGAATGATAAGAGAATTTTCTAGGTGGAATTGTCCACAGAAAGTTTTGCGAGGGAATTTCAGCGACGATGGATTTGCCCAGGGAGATTTTTGGTGAGGATGCAATTGTCCGGGGGGAAATATTTTAAGCGGGAGGAATTTTACATGGAGGAACTTTTTTTCAAGGGGAATTTTCCATGGAGGGAGAGGTGGATTTATCGGCATTATTTTAAAAACGATCAAAAATTAAGTACAAAAACAGGCCTTTTTTAGATGAGGGTAAGGAGCAGCATTAAAACTTAAAACGAACAGAAATAGCTCCAATTATGAGGGGGACTGCCTCCTCCTCAGTGCCTCAATCTTTACACTAAAGTTTGAATTTTTGTCCATTTTTTTAAGAACGACTCCTGAAACACAAGGGCCGCTTAATTTGAATAAGAACCTTTTTTTAAAGTAACCTACTGAAGATTTTTAGCGTTTTGAATATGCTCTGATAATTTTTGATACGAATTCTTAGTATTTTTTTGTCCCCTTCCTGAACAAAATTCTTTGACACGACCCTGGACACCATACTGCTTGAGGCCAACACAGCTGTACGTACTCCCCAACCCTAATTTGCTCAGAGATTCGCTCTTTACTCTCTCCCATGAAGCTCAAATTTTCTTTAATCCTTCTTTTAACCGCTTAACGCCCTTTCAAGGATATTCTGCTGTTTCTTGAAAGGGACCAATGAACTTCCCTTTAAAGGGATAAACACAGGGGTTTTCCGGGATACTGTCTTGGGGCCATTCCAAATGAAGGTGCAAGGTCTGACAAAGCTGTCTAAAAACTTAGTCCGGAGTGTGTCCTCTTGTAGCGAATTAAATTAAAACAAAACAGTTTTTTTTTTTAACTGAAAGTAAGGAGCGACATTAAAACTTAGAACGAATAGAAATTATTCCGTATGTGAAAGGGACTGTTCCCTCCTCACCGCCTCGCTCTTTACGCTAAAGTTTTTTATTGTTTTAAAAAATAAAGTTGTGAGACATAGTCAAACTTTAGCGTAAAGAGCGAGGCGGTGAGGAGGGGAGAGCCCCTTTCATATACAGAATAATTTCTGTTTGTTTTAAGATTTAATATCGCTCCTTACTTTCAGTTTAAAAAAAACAACTTTTTTTTATTTAATTTCTGAAAGTTTTAGAACTGACGCAGCTTTGAGTTTGGCTCACCGTACATGAATAATTGAAACGAAATTTGCATATTAATTTTACTTTATTTTAGCTAAATGGCTTTCTCGAAATTTTACTCTGACGTAACTTACGAATTAACTTACGTAACAAACTTCTATATTCGTATATTTTTATTACGTATATTAGGGAGTTCGCCCCCTAGTCAGGACCTCGCTCTTACGCTAAAGTTCAAATTTTGTTACAATCACAAAAACCGTTAATTAGAATAAATAGCTCTGAAGAAAGTACAAAAAAAACTTCAGCGTAAAGAGTGAGGTATTGACTAGGGGGGCGAACCCGACCATATACGTAATTATTTCGGTTCGTTTTAATTTTTGGTGTTGCTCCTTACTTTCAGTTGAAAAAATTGTTTTTTTTTATTTAGTTAGAGATCGTTTTTTAAATAATGCTGGGAAATCCGGCGCCCCTTTCAAAGAAATATCCCATTCCCCATGAAAACTTCCTCCATGGAATGATCCTCCCACGTAACCCCCAACCAACCCCCACCCCCAACTACCAGAAAAATCTCCCTGAAAACTTCTGTATACTTCCCAACAACCAATACTATATGCAAACATTGGGCAAAGTTCATAACTTGCAGACCTTCCCCTGGGGACAGTGAGGGATGAAGTCATCCTCAAAGACATAGTTTTTACATTTCGATCTGAACAAAATGGATATCTCAAAATCTTGATCGGGTGACTTTGAGAAAAAAGGGAACGTGCGAGGGGGCCTAGTTGCCCTCCTTTTTCTGGTAACTTAAAAAGGACACTAGAACTTTTAATATCCGTTCAAATGAGCACTCCCGCGATATTCTAGGACCACTGGGTCGGTACGATCACCCTTGGAAAAAAAGGAACAAAAAAACAAATTAACACGCATCGGTGATCTTCTGGCCAAAAACAAAAAATTCCACATTTTTGCTGATAGGAGCTTGAAACTTCTACAGTAGGGTTCTCTGATGCGCTGAGTCTGATAGTCTTATTTTCAGTCTATGAATTTTAGGGGGGTGTTTCCCCCTTTTTTCGAAAATAAGGCAAATCTTCTCAGACGCACAACTTTTGATGGGTAAGACTAAACTTGATTAAACTTATATATTTGAAATCAACACAAAAATTTTATTCTTTTGATATATCTATTGGTATTCGTTTTTTAAAGTTTTGGTTACTATTGAGCCGGGTCGCTCCTTACTTACAGTTCGTTACCACGAATTGTTTGATCAGACCATACAGTGTTTCTGCGAGTTTGCCGTATAGGATTGATAAACGACGCTACGAGCAGGAATAATCTATCGGAAGGAGGGTGGTTGATATATTCGTAGAAACAGCCATTGACGCTGCATCATATCTCTCATTTAGAGGTTGTAAAGTTATTCATTTGGTGCGACAATTCACTCTTGCTAAACAAGAACGCCCAAAAATACAAGGCTATTTTATTAAGTATATTGCGGCTTTTTATTAATAATAATCGTTCAGTAAAAGGTGCATCAGGCCATTATTAACCTTGAAATTGTCCTATTGTAAAGACATAGAAATTGAAGTTTGTTTCAGTTTGATAGAATAGTATAAAGAGAAACAAATGATGCATAAAATAAAACTGTATATATAATAAAATATTGAAGAAGAAATATATATAAAACTAATACACAACGCATAAGAATACAAAAAACAAAAAATATATATATATATAAATCTAAAACCTAAAATAAATATAAAAATATACATTTATCTATAAAAAGAGAGAATATAGAGAAAAACAGTGACGCGGCCACAATTTAGCTCCTGTGGAGGTTTATAGAAGTTCAACTGCTGTAAATACGATATCCGCCATATTAAATATAATAGAAAATGGATTAGTTATGTAAGTCTATACAGAATTGATTATTAATAGTTTAATTTTTTGGTCGTTTTTGTATTTTAATCTGCTGGCTTATGCGAATAAATAAAAGTTCAAACAGGGATAAAACCTTTTATTAGACGGTGAAAACAGATATAAAAAGCTCTGGATTTTTCAATATACCCAAAGCTTTCCATCGAAATATCCAGCTTTTTGTATCTGTTTTCAGTGTGTAATAAAAGGAATTATCTCTATTTTAACTTTTATTGGTTCGTCATAGAAGGTAGTGAGGTCTTCAAAAACAACAAAAAACAAAACGAACTATCCTGTATTGCTGTCACATATATAGAAAAAGAGGCTTTTACATTTCACAGTCTGGTTTCTTTTGCCACTGAACTGAATAGGTTTTTGTGCACTGATTTATGTATATCTAGATTGTGATTTAATTCCAATTTTGAATAGAACATTTTGGATTTTTTTATACCTCTACATTGTACCTAGCAATACTACCTCATCAATTGATCCTCTATATAATCCTTCCACCTATTTTGACTGTTTCATCCCAGGACCTGTTATAATCAAAGATTGAATTACAATTGTTAGAACACAAATCATAAACGCTGTTATTCAGGTTGACAATTGTGAATAAAAAATGGAATGAACCATCTAACCATGAAGTAATTACCATACAAAAAAATGTCTTTTAAAACAACTGTATATAAATAACATAACAGTAAGACCAAGACTTAGTGATTTTTGGCACTACATCCTCGGCGCGTACAAACAGCTCCTCCCATTCACTCTGTCATTAGCGGGTCAGTGTATATTTAGCGGTTCAGTCAGTCACTGATTAATGGTGCAAATTTGTATTATTCGTAATTGCGAAAGCAGAAAGATCCGTGGTGAGCCGGTGAAGTGGTTTGCTACTGTCCCATTTCACAGCTATGACTTAACTGATTGGCTTATGTAGGATTTCTAAAAAGGGGGGTGGGAGTTGATTAAATTTGTGAAAATAAGAAAATTTATAGTGCTAACTTCTAATCAATATTGCAATTGGGAAACAGCCGAAATTTCATAGTGGAGAGGGATCCACGAAGTGACGGGACTATTTGAAATTTGCCGCAAATTTTTTTTACAGTTTTACCTTTTTTGAACAAAGGGGCAAAATTTTTAAAAACTTGTGTTGGATTATCTCCTTAATGAGCTACTCGGTACTACAGACAATACAAATCAAACCAATATGAATACACATTCGTGAAAAAAGGAAGTGACTATATTTAATTTAGCTGCAAGTCTGCATTCATGCCCACCACGTAATTTCCCTTTGAGAAAAAATTGGAAAACTTTGGAACTGAAATATCAATGCGAAGCGCCAAATTTCATAATCCAATGTCATCACATTATGGCATTGTTCAAATAAAACTTATTTTTAACATGATTATCGTTGTAAATTCATTCCTTGTTTTTCTTTCCATTCTTAAACCAATGTTATATTTACCTTTTGCATTATTAAAGCCCACTGTAAATACATTTATATAAATTTATATGTAGTGTCACGGTCATACCAATTATTCTTCTTTCCTTTTTTATTCTTTAATAATAATTTCTGTTCGTTTTGAGTTTAAGTTACTGTAGGCTTCTATTTCTACTGATCTTAAGTTTAATATGGCCTTTAATTTTCTTTAAAAAAACTTTCTTTTTCGTACAGTTTTCGTAGTATATATATATATATATATATATATATATATATATATATATATATATATATATATATATATATATATATATATATAGATTATATATATATAATATATATATATATATACGTCTGGGGTGGGAGGTTTCTTTTCGAGGTATAACTATACTTGAGAATCAACAGAATGTTACTTAATGTTTGATTTTTTACGGACAAAAAGCGTTGCCAAATAAAATTAATTAATTTTGAAATTAATCAATTAATTAGTTAAAATTAATTAATTAAAAATTTATTAATTTTGATTATTTGGTTTCACCGTTCAATATGACAGCACTGACGAAGACGAAGTGTTACTGTCCTAAGTACTTCATTGTTTAAAAAACTAAAACAAATATTAGGAAATGGCGGGTTTTGGACGCAAGATCAGCCCAGAGGGTAAAAAGCTTTTATTTTGATGTCTTAGTACATTAAATATATGTTCTGAACGGAGCCAACCTCGTCAGGAATTTTGATTTCACCCTGCTCAATTAGAATAGCTTTTACAACAAATTTTTACCTCCTCGGCCGCGACTCCTCATCACCGAAACTTAAAAGGGGTACTGTTACAAATCGATTTTTTGAGCTGCTCAAATCTCCCACTGAAACAATAGATAGATAGATAGATAGATATTTATTGCAATAAAAGCCACTTTGGGCCATGACAAAAAAAGGAAAATCACACAAAATAAGAGCACATGATTATAAACTCATAGCAAAGTATGGTAGCCTACATAACAATAACAACGCAAAATTACAAAACATTACAAAAACATAATAAAGCACACGATACCATTAAACTAACATAAATAGATAGATGTATGTTACATCTATCAAGGGCCATGACTACAAAAATAACAAACAAGAAAACAACTTACACACATACAACAATACTTTCCACACTCACCCCACCCCCTTTACAAAAATCTATCTCTATGTGACATACCCAATTTTATGTACTTTGCTATCATTCTTATTGTCCCATAATTTTTTGATCCCATTACTGAAACCAACCACTCACTTGTCCCCACATTAACAAAAAATAATTCTTTCCTTAAATCCTGTAATTCGGGACAAAGGGCCATGAAGTGAAGCAGATCCTCACCATTTTCTCCGCACATAGGGCATGAGTAAGGACCCTCCTTTACCCTTACCCTCCCTAAATATTTCCTCCTTTCTCCAAGTGCTAGAAAATTACCCCTCCATGATATATACCACTTAATTTCTTCACTATTTAAACCCGCTTTAAAATAATTATCACTTCCCCAGACCTCCTTCCATTGCCGGTAAATGCCGAGGGACACCGAGGCTGCGACTTCACACTGCCATTTCTGAATCTCCTGATCTTCAAGCACTCCCTTTACTAGTTTTGCTACATTTCCTACTTCCAGCCCTATCCCCTTCCCTTCATTCCAAACACCTGATAACCCACAACTATTTAAGATTGATTTCACCTGGGAAGCCCATGAACATTTCCTTCTATCCTGCAACACCTCCAGATAAGCTGCATTTACTAACCTATTATTCTGTAAACCAATCACCTTTTCCCAGTATCCTATCATTCTAACCAATCTTTTTACCCTCAATGAAAACAATCCTAGATCACCCTTTAACACCAGATTATTAAATTTCCCGCTTAGCCCTAAAAGTCTCCTGAAATGTCCTAAATAAATTCTCTCTATTTTTTCCCCTTTTTCAAAACCCCAAGCTTCCCCACCGTAACTCAATACTGGGCCTACCTTCGTCTCATAAATTCTCTTCTGTAGCTTAATATCTGCCGGTCCTAGATACCTAAGGGGACTCTTCAATAACGCCCATGAAGCCTTCTGACCCTTCCAACTCGCTATTTGCACCTGATCACTCCATTTCCCTAAACTTGTGAACTTACATCCCAAATAAATATTAGTTCGACATGTTTCCATGTTTTATTAGGATTGTTTTTCAAATTTTGAAAAACCTATTACTTTTGCTATGTACGAGAATAACAGTGCTGCGGTTAAGGTAGGAAATGAGGTTAGCAGCTGGTTTTGTATTAAATTAAATAAAAAAAAACGAACAGAAATTATTCCGTATATGAAAGGGGCTGTCCCCTCTTCAACGCCTCGCTCTTTACGCTAAAGTTTTTCATTGTTTTAAAAAATAAAGTTGTGAGACGGAGTCAAACTTTAGCGTAAAGAGAGAGGCGTTAAGGAGGGGACAGCCCCTTTCATATACGGAATAATTTCTGTTCATTTTAAGTTTTAATGTCGCTCCTTACTTTCAGTTTAAAAATCTTGTTTTTTTTTTATTTAATTTCTGATCGTTTTTTAGTTAATGCAGCTTTTATTTGGCTAACCGTCATTGAATAAGTAAACAAAATTTGCATAAAAATTTTACTTTTCTTTTGCTAAATGGATGTCTTTACAAATTAACTTACATAACTAACTTCTATATTCGTATATTTTTCTTCTGGCAAAAAATACAAAGTTGCAGATTTTTGCAGATATGAGCTTGAAACCTATGTAATAGGGTTTTCTGATACGCTGAATCTGACGGTGTGATTTTCATTAAAATTCTTTCACTTGTAGGGGATGTTTCCCCCCCCCCCTCTTTAAAAAATCGGGTAAATTTTCTCAGGCTCGTAGCCTTTGATGAGTAATACTAAACTTAATACAATTTATATATTTAGAATCAGCATTATCAACACATTCTTTTGATACATTTATTAACATCAAAATTTTAAAAGTTTTTAAAAGTTTCGATTACTATTGAGCTGTATCGCTTGTTTTTTTATTGTTTTTTTTATTACGTATATGTTATTACGTATATGAGGGGGTTTTCCCCTTAGTCAATACCACGCTCTTTACTTTAAAAGTTAAAAAAAATTTGATTCACAAACCCCTGAATCACAAAGGCCGTTTAATTAGAATAGATAGCTCTTTTGAAAGCACTAAAAAAAACTGTAGCGTAAAGAGCGAGGTATTGACTTGGGGGAGAACCCCCTCACATAAGTTATAATTTCTGTTCGTTTTAAGTTCTAATGTTGCTTCTTACTTTCAGTTGAAAAAACTTGTTTTTTTTTATTTAATTTCTGATCGTTTTTTAAATAATGCTTGGAAATCCGGCGCCCCCTTCATAGAAATGTCCTTTACCCCAAAGAAACATCCTCCACGGAAAGATTCTCCAGAGTAACCCCCTCCTCTAGCCCCCTCCCCCCTCCAGAAAAAAATCCTTCCTGAAAATGTCTGTATACTTCCCATTAACCAATAAATAATGCTGGCAAGTCCGGCGCCCCCTTCATGGCGATTTCCCTTCCCCCATGAAAAATTCCTTCATGGACAGATCCTCCAACATAACCCCCGACCCACCCTTCCCTCCCACTACCAGAAAAAAAAACCTCCTGAAAACTTCTGTATACTTCCCAATAACCAATACTATATGTTAACATTGGGTAAAGTTCATAACTTTTAGCCCTCCCCCTGGGGACTTCGGGGGATTAAGTCATCCTAAAAGACATATTTATTATCTTTTCGACCATGCTGAACAAAATGGCTATCTCAAAATTTTGATCAGGTGACTTTGGGAAAAAAATAAGCGTGGGAGGGGGCCTAGTTGCCCTCCATTTTTTTTGGTCACTTAAAAAGGGCACAAGAACTTTTAATTTCCGTTCCAATGAGCCCTCCCACGATATTCTAGGACCACTGGGTCGATACGATCACCCCTGGGGAAAAAAACAAAAAAAAAACAAAAAAACAAATAAACACGCATCCGTGATCTTTCTTCTGGCAAAAAATGCAAAATTCCACATTTTTATAGATAGGAGCTTGAAACCTCTACAGTAGAGTTCTCTGATACGCTGAATATGATGGTGTGATTTTCATTAAGGTTCTATAACTTTTAGGGGTCTTTCCCCCTTTTTTGAAAATCAGCCAAATTTTCTCAGGCGCGTAACTTTTGATGGGTAGAACTAAACTTGATGAAAGTTATATATTTGAAATCAGCATTGAAATCTGATTTTTCTGATGTATCTATTGGTATCAAAAACCCGTTTTCTAGAGTTTCGGTTACCATTGAGCCGGGTCGCTCCTTACTTACAGTTCGTTACCACGAACTGTTTGATCAGGAGTTAAGCAGGGTTGTGTTCTATGCCCCTTTATATGGATTATTTTGATGGACTTTGTTTTAAGGAGCACAGGAAAGGCAATGGGAGACCACGGAATCAAATGGGAGGAAAAAGTTTCCTGGACTTGGATTATGCTGATGATTTAAGCATCCTAGATGAAAGAGTGAGTAAAATGAATGAAGTTTTAGAGGTTTTGCGGGTTCATGGTGCTAGAATTGGTTTGAAAATTAATGTTAGGAAGACTAAGTCACTAAGGCTAGGAATAAGTTAAGATGAAAAGGTGACGTTGGGTAATGAAAAGATTGATCAGGTGGGCAGCTTCACTTACCTTGGTAGTATTATTAGTAAAGATGGTGGGAGCAGTGAAGATGTTAAATATAGAATAGCCTAGGCTCAGGTGTGTTTTTTCACAGTTAAAAAAAAGTCTGGAAGAACAGGAAGATAAGTCTGCAAACCAAGATTAGAATATTAGAAGCTACAGTGATGACAGTGGTCAAATATGGCTCTGAAGCATGGACGCTCCGAAAAGCGGATGAAGATTTGCTAGATGTTTTCCAGAGAAATTGCTTAAGGATTGTTCTGGGTACCCGGCTGACTGACCGTATTTCAAACAATAGGCTTTACGAAAAATGTGGTTCAATACCGCTCTCTAGGGCTATAATGAAAGAAAGGTTGAGGTGGCTAGGGCACGTTGTGCAGATGAAGGATGACAGATTGCCGAAGATTATTCTTTTCGGCCAACCATCTAGGGCTAAACGGAAAGCAGGTCGTCCCCGTCTGGGGTGGGAGGACGTCATAAAGAAAGATTTATAGGAAATGGGAACTTCGTGGGCGGGTGTAAAAAGGGAGGCTTTGAATAGATTGGGATGGAGGAGGAGCGTGCGTAGCTGTGTTGGCCTCAGGCGGCTCGGTGCTGCGGTGAGTTGTTAGTAGTAGTAGTAGTATTACTTTTTCATGGAGATTAGAAGCATGTAGCACTTCATCATTATTTCCATTGATTTTTATTTATTTATTTATTTTTTCTATTTCCATTGAAGCTTTTTGAGTACATACAGTTCAGGGGTGAACATTTTTTTTTTATTTAGGGCATACTTTAACCCACTTTTGTCTTGTAAAGTTTGATATTACTCAATTCCCATGCTAATGTGTTTTAAGATTTGACTGATTAGAAGTTTTGTCAACCCCCCCCTCCCCCTATAAAAAAAATATTTCTGAACTGGAACCTACTTATTTTCTTTGTGGATGTAAAATATCGTACTAAAATGCCTTCTAACTGAAAATTTCAAATTTCCCTCAGTCCGTTGTCAAAAAGAAAAATCACATCCCAATTAAAGACTATATCATTGTTACTTGTCATTGAACCAAACAGTTTGTGGTAACGAACTGTATGTAGGGAGCGACCTGGCTCAATAGTAACCGAAACTCTAAAATACGGAATTTTGATACCCAACATATACATCAAAAGAATTAGCTTTTTGTTGATTTCAAATATACAAATTTAAATTAAGTTTAGTCTTACCCATCAAAGGTTACGAGCCTGAGAAGTTTTTGCTAATTTTTTTTTAGGGGGGAACCCCCTAGAAGGCAAGTGATCTTAGTGAAAATCACAGCATCAGATTCAGCGTACCACAGAACCCTATTGTAGAGGTTTCAAGGTTCTATCAGCAAAAACGTGGTATTTTGTGTTTTTTGCCAGAAGAAAGATCACGGATGCGTGTTTATTTGTTTTGTTTGTTTTTTTTTCCAGGGGTGATCGTATCGACTCTGTGACCCTAGAATATCGGGAGAGGGCTCATTTGAACAGAAACTAAAAGTTCTAGTGCCCTTTTTAAGTGACCAAAAAATTGGGTGGTAACTAGGCCCCCTTTCTCGCCCCTTTTTTCCCAGAATCGTACGATCAAGATTTTGGGATAGCCTTTTTGTTCGTAATTGTTGAAAGGCCTGATAACTATGCCTTCGGGTATAACATGACACCCCCCCCACAGCCCCAGGGGAAAGGTCTTTAAGTTATAAATTTGCCAATTATTTGCGCATAGTATTTATTATTGGTATGTGCCCATACATTTTCGGGTGGGGAGGGCAAAGTTTCTGCTGGGGAGTTTTTCCACGGGGCAATGTTCCATGGGAGGGAAGTTTCCAGGGAGTGACTTGTCAGGGGAAATTATACACAGGGGTTATTTGCCAGAATTCTTATACAATTTTTTTTTTTATATGTCTTGCTTTCTCTTTTCCGTCTCAATTTTACGCGTGGAGTGGTTAAGAGTAATTGTCCGGGATAAATTTTCACCAGGATTGAATTGTCTAGAGGATGTTTCCGTGGGGAGGGGGTTTCTCCGTGGAGTGAGGCAAGATTTCCTGGCATTATTTAAAAAAACGATCAGAAATTAAATAAAAAAACAAATTTTCTCAACTGAAAGTCAGGAGCAACATTAAAACTTAAAACGAACAGAAATTATTACGTAGCCTATAAAAAAGGGGGTTGCCCCCTCCTCAACACCTGGCTATTTACGCTAAAGTTTGAATTTTGTACCAATTCTTTAAGAATGACTCCTGAAACACAAGGGCCGTTTAATTAGAACAATAAGAGGCTTTTTTAAAAGTACTAAGAAACTTTAGCGTAAAGAGCGAGGTGTTGAGGAGGGGGCAACCCCCTTTATACACGTAATAATTTGTGTTCGTTTTAAGTTTTAAAGTTGCTCCTTATTTTCAGTTGAAAAACTTGTTTTTTTTTATTTAATCATATTGAAGCCTTATGGCTCTTTACTAAAGGCAAGTCTATAGCGTTGCCTCTAATAGCCTCTAGCTATATTACCGTGTATTTCGCAAGTCTGCACTTGCGAAATATTTATCCAAAATTGGATTTTTCCCTGTCAAAGGCTTTACGACCATACTTTTTATGGGGCATTCCCCTGTTCCTTCCTCCTCTTCACACTCCGCAACATATATATATATATATATATATATATATATATATATATATATATATATATATATATATAATATATATATATATATAATATATATATATATATATATATATATATATATATATATATATATAATATATATATATATATTATATATATATATATATATATTATATATTATATATATATATATATATATATATATATATATAAATATATATATATATATATATATATATATATATATATATATATATATATATATATATATATATATATATATATAATATATATATATATATATATATATATATATATATGTATGAGAGCCCACTTCCCACTTACCTCACTTGGTTCCAGCCCTCCAGGTATGAGCGTGCCATCACTTGAGCAGTAGCAGTTAGGAAGCTGACATGTAGCTGGGTCGCACTTAGAAGCCCTCTGCTCATCAGTTACGTTTGGAGCAGGAGCTGCAATTTGATATAAACCTTATATGTTAGCTTAAGAGTTTTCAACTAATCATTCTCTAAATTTATATACTTTTCAACATTGTCTCTTCAGGGGGGGGGGATTTCTCAGGGAAGTATATTTAAGTCTATTTGGCATTTTCGATAAATTTCTATTACCATTTGAACTTCTAATTCATACTTGAAGGTATTCTCTTTCCGACGCAGTAATTTGTCATCGACATTTTCAGCTTTTATTTAATTGTTCAAACTAATCAGTGCTTCAGTTCGATCAAAGATTGGATTCTCCGCTACAGGATCAAGACGATGGTCGCCATCTGCTATTTACAGCTCAAAAGAATTAAACTTAGCTGGTACCGTTCGAAACGTCATGAACCTCCCCCCAGCCTCCACCTAATTTCTGTAAAATATGCCCATGCAGAAAAAACTACTAGTTGTATTTTTATCTTTTTTCAACACCAATGGATTTTCTTTTATCGCCCTTACAGCTCCCGAATTTCATTTCATCATGTCATTTAATTTCAAAGTTTGATGACAGGTAAATTCAATTCAGGTGAATTTATGCTCATACTAAGATTAAAATCACTTTAAGCTGGACCTTCAGATTTGAGAGGCTAGACTTGAGAAGCAAATTGTCAGAGATTATAACTAAACTTTATTGTAACAGTAAATGTGCTATCTCATAATATGAATAAAACTTAGCACCAATAATTTAAGAAAATACTTGCTTTAGAGTAGAGTAAAAAGGAACTCAAAAGCAGCAATTATAGGGAACTCGATAATTAACCAGGGATTATAGCGATTCAAGGAAATCAATCAAACTCAACAATACAGAACTCGGCCCAACTCTGGGGACACGAAGATCATAACATGTTTTTGATTTCATTGGCACAAGAATTTTATTTTTTCAGAGGTGCTGCTGAGAGGTGCTGGAGCCTTTCAAGATGAGTTTTAACTGTATTCTGTAACGTTAACAGTAAGTATTTGCACACAAGCACGTATACGGATTGGGGAGGTTTTGTGCCAGTATCCACCCAAAATCCTTGACCATTACAAGGGGTCCCGAACCACCCATTCCCCCATAGCATACCCTCTTGAAAGACTCGTGTGTTTTTCTTGGAATGGTCAGTTTTTTTACAAAATATCGTTGATATTTGCGCACCCTCTAATAGGTCACCCTGAGCCCCATTTAATCTAAATTTTCCAACCATTCTGATTCCTTTTGATTTGAAATTCTCAAACTGTTATTCGAAAGAAACCTCTTTCATACGCAGCGCAATACCGCTCTCATAGTCTGCACAATAGCGTTGCCTAATACACAGCGAAGTGGCCACAACGTATTGTTTATTTAACTAATATTTTTGTTTTCGTTTTTTTTTTCTGACCAACGCACTTCATATAGAAGGTGTTGTAGTAGGAACTTGAAAAAGAGCTCGTTCGATTGGAAATTGAAAGTTATAGTGGCCCTTTTTAAGAGTCAAAAGTGATCATTTTCCCAAACACATCCAATCAAAATTTTTAGATGGCTATTTTGTTAAAACATAGCTGAATAGTTATGTCTTTGAGGATGTCACCCCACAGCCCTCAGGGGAAGGGCTATAATTTATACTAATGCCATTATTAACATATAAGGTTTTTATATAAAAGGTGGTCGCATAATCCTGGAAGGGGGCTCATTTGACTGGATATCGGACCCTCTGGTGTCCGTTTAAGAGTCAAAAGCAATCAGAGTGAAACTAGCCCCCCAAGCCTTCTTCTCCCCAAATTTATGTAATCAAAATTTTGATAGCTATTTTGCTCAAAACAGTCCAAATATAGCAAGGGTTGTAAGCTATTCCCCGGACACGTATAGGTTTTTTTTATAGAAGGATGGTCGTATAAACTTTGGAAGAGGCTTATTTGATTGGAAATCGGAAATTCTAGTGCCCTTTTAAAAAGTCAAAAATGATCGGAGGCAAGTAGCCGTTCCTCCTTCAACGCCCTCTTTTCCCCAAAAAGATCTGATCAAAATTTTTAGATTACTATTTTGTTCGAAATGTCAAATAAATATGCCTTCTGGTGTTGGCAAAAACACCCACAGCCCCCAAGGCAAGGACTGTAAGTTACGCAAAATTCTCAATGTTAACATGTAAAGTTCTTATGAAAGAGGTAGTCGTCTAAACTCCGAAGGAGGCTAATTAAATTTGAAAAAAAAGGGTCTAATTCGCTCTTTAAGAGTCAAAAGTGATCAGAGGGCAAATAGCCCCCCCCCCCTCACCCTTTCCCCCAAATGCTTCCTATCAAAATTTTGAGACAGCCATGTTATTAAAAATAGTTCAGAGGTCAAAAAACTATGATTCCCGGATTGATAATTCCAACCCCATCCCTCGGGGGTAGGGCTGTAAGTTATGCTAGTTGCCCGTTGTTAACATATAAGGTTCTTAAAGAAATGGCGGTCGTGTAAACTTTGGAGGAGTCTCATTCGATTGGGGTTCGATAGTTCTAGTTCTCTTTCAGAATCAAAAGTAATCGAACGGTAAATTTTTCTCGTAAGAAAGACACAGCAAATGAAACGTCGATTCGACGCTCTATGCGCTAGCAATGCAGCTGGAGGATCTATATCCTCCCCCTCCAAGGATTGACACATATGATTAATGTCATGACTTGTATATTTCTTGTACGTATGTAAAAAATATAAACAACAAAAAATATAAAGTTACAAGTAAGTAGTGTAGTTACTTGGTTCATTTTTGCCAGCAACATGCCGTAAGAACACCGTAGACACTTTTTGGCAATACTTAGCTTGTTTATGGCTCGAACTATTGACAAACCTGTTAACCAAAACTCAACATTTTCGTTGATTTTAAGGTCAAATTTACACCAAATAAGCGAACAATTAAAATGAAAAAATTTGCTTTAAAAAGTGTATCCCAACTTTAAAAACTTAAAAAAGTTGTAGAATCCCACTTTCGAATCTCATTTCTAAGAAAATCCTCCCGTCAAATTATTTTTATCGATATAATTTTTCCCAAAAACTTATTTTCTTAGGAATATCATTTTTTTTTACATTCCCTATTTACAGAAGTGAGTTATTTTTGAATGGAGGCAACAACGAATATCTAATTATAATTAATGATAATATGCTTTTGGAACACGGCCTTTGTTCCTGTTGAGAAGTGATATAAATGTGTGGCTAATGTTTTCAGATTAATATACGAAGCGTGAGCGGTTCCATGCTGAAACAGGTAAAGTTTGACTTTTTTTTAAATTTAATTACTTTATTGTAAATATGAAAAACTTAATGAGTTAAACCTTTATTCGATTGAAAATCTTGTATGAAAAATGGAATTCTTCTTATTTATAGTTACCAAAAAAAAAAAAAAAAAAACAGTGGGAGTGCATAGAAAAAAAAAATTGAGACTCAAAAATGTTCCCGCCTTTTTACTGGCTCAATATTTTATACAATTGAATCAATTAGGTGGAATTCAACTTTTCATTCTTTTTATTGGATCACAATTTAACACGGCAGCACATTTTTTTTTTTTTTTTTAATGTGGGGGGTATTTGGCTTCCCTTTGTGACACACGCTTAAGAAGTAATATGATTGGTTGATGAAAATACGTTTGGTCGTTTTTATGCGATATATCTATCCAGGTTTTTTTTATAGTTTTTTATCATCTTTTTATGAGATTAATTGAGGTGTTCCTCAGGGTTAAGTTTTAGGCCCCCTATTATATCTGGCTAATGCTGACAAAATATGACTTTATTTGCCTGGTTGGCTCCTTACATCTTTTGCAGATGACTCTGCCATCAGCGTTTCTAGTAAAACACTTGAGGAGTTGCTAATGAATGTCAACAAGGTTTCGAGGTCATTTCATGTGCTTACAACTCGAAGTCTTCTGGTAGTTAAAGTTAGGAAAACGAATTTTATTGTATATGGTATAGTTGGAAGTCCGGTAAATGTTGACGATTAAGCTGTTTTTAGATGGTAAGGATTTGTGACTAGTGAATGAGGTATATTGCCTAGGCTTCTTCCTTGATTTCAACATGTCTTGGAAGAATCACAGCGATCTAGCTGCAGCAAAAGTTGCAAAAGGTTCGTGCATTATGCGGAAACTGAGGCATATTTTAGGGAAGGCTTCATAACATCCAACCATCAGGACATTTAACGTTATAACATACACAAAATCCGCCATAATATCGACAAAAGAACCCGTCAGAACCACCAACCATCACAACATCCAAAATTTTAAACTTTAGTTTTTTGGGGTTCAGGGGGAAAAAGGTACCTAGGTTAGGTTACGTATTTAATATATGCTATGGTTTACCCCCACCCCCTGATGTGCAAATATATAGCCAAAATTTGTTTCTAAACTATTACATACTTATTACTATTATATAAACTTATAAATTTTTTTGGGATGTTGTGACGGTTGGTGGTACTGACGGTTGGATGTTATGACATATGTTGCTTGTGACGGCTGTTCGAAATGGTGCACCCCATATTTTACTATCGGCTCTTCTAACATTATACCATACAACGATGAGCCCTTAAATTTTGTATGGTTGTGTTTTGTGGTCGAGCAGTTTTTATACAAATTCTACTGAATAATGCCGTTCAGTTGTTGGAAAATTATGTTGATGGAGCTAATTAATAAAACGTAACGCTTAAAGCGTTTAAAGGTGCTTAATTTAGGACAAATTCATTATTACAAAGCTGCCATTCTCGCACATCAATGATGGAATAGTGTATTTCATTCGGTCAATTCCTTCGTGTTAATAATGGACCTTCACTCATATGGCACTAGGAATGCCAATAATTTCGCAGTCGAGCATTGAAACCTCACATGTACTGGTAAACTACCCGTTATTGAGCTCTGGAAATTTGGATTAATCCTCCGAGTGGCTTTCTGAGAACTTTGGTCTATTTCAAAAAGAGGTCTGAGAACTTTGTTTTATTTAAAGATAAATTGAAAAACTAATTTTTGAATGATTAAATAAAGTTATTTAGTTTTTTTTGTAATTTTTTTGCCTTTCTTTTTTTGTGAGAGAGCATTTTGATTTTCATTTTGAAAATGATTTTTTAATCGATTGAAAGTCAAAGAATTGCAACCGTCCTTTGTTGCCTTTCCTTGGAGATTGTTTTAAGTCACGGATATTCTAAAGCAGTTTGTAAATGAGTTAGTCAGGTTTAGCCAGGCTTAGTCAAATTAGTTAGTAAGCTAGTCAGTTTAATTCAGTCAGGTTTAGTATCTACAAGATCAGAAATCAAGTGTATGTGGTTTTGCGTCAATACTAAAAAATTACCTAAAAGTGAAACTGAAAAAACAACCTGAATATAAATAAAACAAAATAACAAATAAAATTAAATAAAAAGTAAAAATAAATAACCTGAGAAAAATAACTAAAAAATAGCCTGGAAAATGAGCTAAACTAGTCAAGCTGTAAGCGTAAAAACTTACGAAGAACAATTTTCAGATTTACGTAAAAATAAATTTAGCCAAAATAAGACACAGAATAGACATATACTATACAATCCAAGAAATATAAAAATAAAAACTGGAAGTATGACATAATGATAACAGGTTGACTGGTATAAAACCTTCTGACACTTAAATAGTTTTGTTCTTTATATTGAATTTAAATTTCATGCAGGAGTCAACCAAATTAAAAAAAAAATAGGATTATTAATTTTTTCTCCTTGCTTAAGCTAAAGGAGTAATTTTTTTGGCTTCCTAAAATACGGCAGAGACGGAAACCAATGACATTGAAGTCCATTTTTCCACGGATTTGCCGGAGAGTAATATCTCGTCTTCTTTAATATATATGTATATATATATATATATATATATATATATATATATATATATATATATATATATATATATATATATATATATATATATATATAATATATATATATATATATATATATATATATATATATATATATATATATATAATATATATATATATATATATATATATATATATATATATATATATTATATCATATATGTATATATATGTATATATATATATAATTTCGGAGACCACACTGCCTTTCCATGACGATAAATAAAAGTTCAAATAGGGATAAAATCCCTTTAATAGACAGTGATGATGATAACAGTGATAGAAATTCACAAAAATACCAGATATTTCGGTTACATATGCAGTGACCGTCATCAGTAAATATTAGACATTTATAATCACTATTATAGAGATTAATATAATATTAATATATAATATTGCTCTGTAAATTAGGATATGGAATATATATTCGTAGATTACTTGTTGCAACAGGGCCACACCTTGCTTCATTTTTGAATGTGCAAAATTTGGCTACATCATCAAAATACAAAGGGGAAGGACATCTGTTTGCGTATGGGAAATTGTCAACGCATTGGTAAAATTTCCTGCATGATTTCGGATCTGCAAACATTCCACTCACTTCGGGACATTCGAAATCAACATCTGCACGACGGTTTCTGGACCCTGAGAAATAGATAAATAAGATTCATATATTTATGGACTAGAAACTTGGAATACAATAATAATTGTTTAAATAAATTCATAAAATAGATATATCTATACAGGGTGACCACAAAGTCTCGGTACATACAAATTTTGTTTGATGATTAAATTAAAAAAAACACCTATTTATTCAAATAAAAGTAAGCAGCGATATTAAAAATTAAAATATTCCCTGTGTTAAAGGGGTTGCCCTTAATGGAAGATTACATCCCCCCCCCCACTCAAAATTCTTCCATGGAAAGTTCCTCACATGCGCAGAAACTTCTCCCGTGGAGAATTTCCGCAGAAAAGTCCCCGATGGAGAATTTCTCGTTTAGAGAATCTCTCCCCCCCCCACAGACAATTCCAAACCAGTGAAACTTTCCCCCGAATATGTCCACATGTAAAATCGAGTCTGCAAACAGAAAGTAAGAGAGATAAAAATAGCTTCGTATATGGATTCTGGTAAAGTCCTCCGGTGTAAAATCTCCCTTGGAAAGTTCACGCCCCTGTAAACTTCCCCCACAACTCAAGGGTACCAACTTGGTTCTTTCTTCTTTAGACAGAGCCATCATTTGATCTGGGAATGAAACATAATATGAATAAATAAAACAAGCAAATAAAATCAAAATTTGTATGTACCCAAACGTTGTGGAAACCCTGCAGATTGAACTAATGCTACTCCGTTTAATATGAACGTGGTTTGTAACCCTAGAAAAAAAACTATTTTATAGGAAACCGGTTTATTGGAGCATACTGATGCATCGAAGGTGAAAAACTAAATAACAGCCTCCAGTGGCTTAGATGGAAGAACGCAATACTTCCTATCTCAGGGTTACGGGTTCAAGCCCGACATTAAGCTTTTTTTCTGCCGGTGAAAAGTGAAACATTGAGAAAGTATTATATTTCTCGGGTAAGCTGCATTTTTTGAGAAAAATTAAATTGTAGACTATTTTACGCGCGGTTGGTTGGGGATGGGAATCAATTGGTTGGGGATGGGAATGTCCTCCTACATTTTATTGCCTTCCATACACTAGGAAAAATACCCTTTTTAGATATTGCTGTTAAAAAAAACAATATTACCCCGTTCCATGGGTTTTGAGGCGATACATTAAAAATTGAAAACGAAATCTGCCCTTTCCCCATCATTAATGGGCCCCCTGACTTCAATCCTACAATGGAGAGTAAAATAGTACGAGCCTGATGCCTGAATTTACTTGATGTCACTCGTTTAGCTTTTTCAAAAAGTTTTTCATAGATGTTTCGGTTTTCCTTTAAATTTTTTTGTTGTCTAGGATTTTTTTTTTTTTTTTTTTTGAGTGATCTCGTAATCCTCGTAATACTCTTTTTTCTCGTAGCTCGTGCTGAAATGACTTGTGCGTTTCATCTCCCTTTACGTGCTAAGGAGTCATTGCGGGGATCAGCATATACATATATAGGTATGTTTACTTATGCTTCATTCATAATAAATCAATTTAGTCTTATAGTTTTAGTAAGTCAACCCTGCTTTGTCTCACCACTGAAGTACTGATTCTAAATTTCAGGAAGTTTGGATTCATGTTGGGGGGGGGGTACATTTTTTTTGGGGGGGGGTAATAATTTTATATCATCCTTAAAAATAATTAAACGCTTTGTTTTTTTCTTTTTTAAAGTCCTTGTCCGAAAGACTTCGCTGAAGTACACGAAAGTGTTGATGTACTCATTCACAAATCGGCTCTACATAATAATCCCTGTACTTTATTATGACTGAGCCTTCTTATAAACATAATTCCATTTTATGAAATCAAATATATTTTTTTTCACAACAATTGAATAATTATTTTGTTCCTTAACACAAATCCTAAGAAATTATTTATGTAAATTACAGCATTAGAAGTTTTTCAAATTTTGGATAGCTCACCCCTTGCGAAAAACTTATGAAGAGGGTTCCAAGTTTATATAATGTTTCTTCGATAATAATGCCCTATAAACTGGCCTGAAAGCATTAGGAATCGCTTAGCTTAGACGAATCGCATATTTTTGGGGCAGCCCAGTTCTTGCCGTATTATCCTTTTTGACAACATCTGCTTCACAGAACCTTGGACACTTTTGTGGTCCATAAATGATAGTCACAGAAATGGATCAAAAATTCAAATCAAAGTCAGGGAGTATGTCCAGTTCTTCTTCACCCTTTTCCTACTTGTAGGGCTTTAAAAAAATTGTGAACATATACCTGGCGTAAAAAAAAATGTTTGAACATTGTTCAAGTCTTGGGGAG
Source organism: Artemia sinica (assembly GCA_027921565.1). NCBI lineage: Eukaryota > Metazoa > Arthropoda > Branchiopoda > Anostraca > Artemiidae > Artemia > Artemia sinica. The sequence continues at coordinate 13,700,867 of CM051273.1, forward strand.
CCACAAGAATCTGACGATAAAATTTAGCCCAGTGGAGATAGGGGGCAAGTACTGCAGGAGCATTGTGTTTTCACCAGGATTAGAAAAAGAGTATTTCTGTTGTTACTCTTAACACATGCTTAAATTGTCTTCTTGTTCTACAGAAGGAGGGGGGGGGGGGTGGGCAATCCCGCTGTCACAAGCCTGTCATGCCTATAACATCTATATGCAATTACATTTCTCAGGTATTTGACCAGAGAAATCCAGACTTAAAACGGGATAGAAAAGCCGAACTGTAAACAAATTCTAAGCCACATTTGCCTAGTTTCCTTAAGGCAAGCATTACTAAAGCTCATCTTAAATGTATCAGAATTAGGATTACTGCTCCCAACTGCACATAGAAAATTTTGAACAATGTGAAGCCGAATATAGAATTAGCTGATGTCGGATAATTGTCCACTATGTTCTTGCAGGAGCTTGCGGTGCAACAATGTTTGGCATTGCTGCATTGTAGATTGAACAAAAATCCATATACATTTTTTTATGCGTTTTTCAAAGTATTTTGTATCCCCCTCCCATCCACGAAAAAATTCCCCTTTTCCCCGAACAAAAATCCTGGGTATGACATTGAACGTGGATAAAAAAAAAATCCGCAAAATACGGGCTAAACATATACTATCAAATAGCATAAGAAGGTGTAGTTACTACTACTACTAACAACTCATCACATCACCAAGCCGCCTTAAGCCAACACAGCTACGTAGCTCCTTCTCGATCCCAATCTAGTCAAAGCTTTCCTTTTTACACCCTCCCAGGAAGTCTATGGGAATCAACAAAATGTTAATGTTTAAACTTTTACAGACAAAACTGTTGTTATTTTAACTAATTAGATATAGCTAAGTTTGACTAATTTGACTAATCACGGCTCAGCGTTGCAAACACTAAAAAAATAAGATATTGCCCTAAAACTTCATAATTTTGAAACAACCAAGAAAAAGTTATAGGAAATTACGGTTTTCAGAGAGGAATAGACCTAAGACGGATCCAGGGAATACTTTTTTTGACCCTGGTGTCCTTGGGGCTTTAAGCGCGTTTTAATATATTATTCAATTAGTTCATACAACTTCCCTAACCAAGACAATATTTACGATCAAATTCAATGCATATGAACCTTTTCCAGTCAATTTTAGCAGAATTTTTGCTAGAAATCTATTTAGGATGACACAAATCATATACTAAACTGGTGATTGAGTTGAAATATGACCACACTTGGCTATGAAGACCAAATCACGTACGACAGCAGCGCCGACGTATGTTCAACTACAAAGCGTTAGTTTTTATATTTTGCAAATCAGGGTGAAGATTTAGAGTAAATAGTTTTGAGATATAAAAGATGGAACTGTGAAAGAGTAACTACCCCATATGTAAACATTTACCATGACCTAAAATGTGTAATATTAAGAGAAAATACTTTGGAGTAATTGAAGTTGACGAAGACGTAGGCTTTTTCAAGGTGTGAAATCTCAATATTTTTGCTAGCAACATGGCTCCTCGTCTAAATGCCTTTGAAGTGACCGAGGTTACTTTCCGCGACAATCAGCTCGCGAGGTGGTCACCCTTACAGTGTAACTCTGCAAAGGCTCGTGTAAACCTATAAATACTTGATGTCCTTATGACAACACGTGTAATTGCGCTCAACTCTCAGCTTAATTAAGGAAATTAATTAATAGAGTAGATCAAGGCACACATCCAAGAATTTATTTCAGGGTTAAGAAGGGATTAAAGCACCAACACCAGGTAAGTTTTATAAGTAAAGACATAATTAAGGAGACTGAATGGTTGAGCTGAGCAAGGTACCCCTACAGGCAGTTCCGTATCCAGGAGGGGGTTTGAAACCCCTCCCCTTAAATGTTTGTCTGACTCGTATAAGCGTAAAAAATGAATGTAGACAAATTTTTTATACGTTTTTTAGTTTGTTTTTGTGTAACCCCCCCCCCCCCCCCTAAACACATACTTTTTAAAACCCCTCCAACAGAATCCTGGATACAGCCTTGCCTATAGGAGTTTATTTCAGGGTCAGGAGGTAAACTTGGCAAAACACCAACAATGGGTAAATTATACAAGTCAAACTGAGAGTTATAGATGAAATAGGAGAAATTTGAGATTTAAGTAGAGATGCCTCATGAGCTCCGACGCGAACACCATATATGGGCATAGAGCCACGTGGTTTATGGACTTTGTCAGTGAGAATTTGAAAAACAGGAATTTTGTCACATTTATGGATGGTTTTATGGATTTTGTCAGTGAGAATGAAAAAACAGGAAGTTTGTCACATTTATGTCTGTTTTCATGGATGGTTATGTGTGTTGATTATTTGATGTTTTTATGGATTATTGAGTCTAATGGGGGCAGCAGTCAATGACACTTCCTTCTTGTTGTTGCGCGATGCAAATGCCAAGGTCAATGTTGTTTCCGAGCCAACTTTCTTTTCAGTCTAGAGTTGGCAGTCAGAGTGAAAGGATTGAAAAATGAATAAATTTGAGAAAGAGAGAATTAGATCAGTGTTTATGGAAAAACATTTGATTTTGGATGATGATTTTCTCGACTTATCTCTTCAACTCTTAAAATGTGATTCAAATGCTTATACTCAATTTATTGATATCTTGATCACGACACGTCAGAATGATATCATGGATATACTTTCATTGCCAATGTAGATGGCTCCTCCTTCGAAAGAGGCAACATCACAGAGTTACTCCTCTCCCCTTTCCTACACTTTGAATTTATGGCGCGAAGAGGATCAGTTTCGTTTTAGCTGTGGGAGAGTTGACATCGGAAACCAAAATGTTCTATATATGCCCATTGTGCATGTACACTCTTGGCAGTTGGACTCAATGTGAGAATTGTACAATTATTGATGACTATAATGAAAAGTGTAAATTATGTAATCCTTGCAAATTACATAGAGGCTATGCAGTACAAATTAAAGGATGTAATTCATGTCTTGAGGAGGTATGTGACTCACACCCTAGCGGGCACCTATGCTCCAATTGTCACAATGATAAATGTGATCAGTGGGAGAATACTTACCCCGCTATGATTGGAAAGAATCCTAAACGTGATTTTAGTTTATTTCTACGAGATTGGTATCGTCGTGGATTTAAATTATTCTGGGAAGAGGAATCTGGTCTACGATTCAACTGTTAGGGTAACAAGACAATCTGGTTTCTACGTCATCGCTGTGACGACACTGCCTACTATGACTATAAACCAAGCGATTTTTATTTGGCAGTTACCGAATGTGATTCACCACTTGAAAACACTGTATGTGATATTGCTTCAAATAGACAGATTGAAACTCGTGAATTTCATAATATGAATGCAAATAGTATCATTGACTATACAAAGAGATATGACAAGAGTGAAGTTACATTGTACTGCAGAAAATGTGACCCTGACTTTGCAGTCAATCAAGATCAATATACAGTGAATCCAAATGATTTACCAGCATTAGTGGTTCACGACAGTTACCTATACACCGATGAAGAAATCTAAAAGTGTAGATTTAAAGACATTGTTGTATATATACATTTTATTAATAAACAAATTCACAAACATTTTTTAAGCACTTTACTCTTAGGGCACTGAAATCAATATTAAATACACTTGTAAGTATATTTTCCACCAGAACGTCGTTCAGACGTGGATTGTCACCATAAATATGGAGAAACTGCTTGTAAGTATAGCCACGACATCGGAAGACAAAATATAGTAGCGCGTGGAAGCCACAGCTCTTAGTCGTTAGATCCTGCACCCTCTTTCGATTTTGAATAATAGTTTTCCCACTGCTCTCAATATAGTTGCTGATGTGTGGTGTGTAGAATGTATAGGGTAGGCCAAGAGGATCGAAAAATTCGATATTCTTCACTGTTTGAAAGATGCACAGCCAATGACCCGTCAGCACAGTCGAGGGACTGCTATTAACAATAATCAAGGTATTGTTCGCGCTTTGAATTTTTCCAAGATAGTCTGAGGGTAGACAATAGGATTTGTACTGGGACATGTAGGGGTTCATTTTAAATACACTGATTATTTGACTGGTGTTCATGGCGCCAAGTCTAGTAGAACACTGCCTTCGGAGTGATTTCCCAATAGGTTTCATATTGATTTAGTGAGATTAGGGCAATACTCTCAGCCAATGGGTTGGCAAATGTACACTGTAAACGTACAGTCCCCGTACGTACTATACTCATATCCTGTGTACCAGACAAATCCAATACAATGATACCATGTGTTTTAGCAAACATATCTTCGGTTATACCATTTTCAAATAGTTGCGAATCATGATCTAGGGTTTGCATGGTCAACTCGTACAATGTTCTATAGGATTTATCAAAAGATAGATTGTAGAGTGGGATACCGTTTACTTTGCACACAAGAGATGAAAGTCCAAACATCTCGAATTTATGTGGGCATTCAGTCCATGATCCTATTGCACTGGCGCTTTTTACAAATGCCAAAGCCATTTTCGAGGGGATTTCACCATTGATAAAGGATGAATCGGTGAAGGTGCGTGACCCCATGGCAATATGACGTTGATTGGTGATTGTATGAGGAACAAGTAGTTTAATATTATTTCCATTGGCTCTCAGTTTTTCCACGGCCAAAGCAACAGAACTCATAACCTGCTGTTTGCGTACATGAAGTATTGCTGAGGTGAGGGAGAGACTTACGTCGGGATTTGCGGCAAGTTCCTTTCTCAATATGAAATTGGATGGTGCAAGCGTCAATTTTATATCTACTTTAACATTGGGCGGCAGCCACTGGGGTATATTAAATATTTCATGATATATTTTTCCAACTAGATGTAATTCACTAGTTGTAGCATTTTTAAGTGCATCTGTACTATCAGTATTAGTAATATATTCATATCCATTGGAGGCGCCTCTCAATTCCTTATATGACATGGATGTCATCAGCATGAATTGGATATAGCTAGCATAGTTGGAGAGATTATTGCTTGTGCTCACCAGCGTGCCATTGATGTAGACACTAATTTGACGAAATAAATTATGTAGTATACAATTTTCATAGGATATCCCATCAGCTCGAACTGGCATTGTATTATCGGATTTCCGCACTTTCATTTGTAAATCTATAAATGTCGAAGACATGTCCATAAAGTAGTCCTCATTGGAATAAATTTGAAAGTGGATATTATCGGAGAGGGGTTGTAGTGGATAGAATTGTTCATAGTATCCATGCTTGACACTCACATCAACATTTTCAGCATTGAACAGATTCAATGAGGCGGTGATTGAAGGTTGAGAATCCTTATGTGGCAGGTAGGACATCTTAAGAGAAGAAATCAAGTTTCGATCTAACAATTTTCTTCCTTGGCCTTCTGGTTACACTACGTGTTGGCTTTCTTTTCTTTGACAAAAGGGATGTCTTTCGTTTCCGTCCTGAGTAGAGACTGATGAGTGATGCATTGTTTCTTAACCTTTTTAAACCTTTACCATTCTGTTTTAATTTCTCGCCAAGGGTTCGCGCACTAGACCTAAGATTTTCCGTAGCACTTTTTTTAAAATCCTTGCCAGAACCCCAATCGTATAGTGTAGAGGCTGCAAAATCTGTCGCAGCCGGTACAAGATATTTTCTAGCCAGTGGTAGTGAAGAGCGAAACAGCTTAGCAAACCAGCTGCCAAGACCATAGCCAGACATTGACGAGCGGCCCTTGTAATAGTCCATTCCATTGCCCTGTTGTCTTGGGCCAAGAGTATTAACATAGCAGTCAATATCAGGACAAGTGAATACCACTTTTCTATTAGACATCTTGCTGATGAACGATGGGTCGAAAATGACATGTAATCACAGCCAAACCCTTTGAAATTGCTATTGGATCACCCAACTCAGTTCTTAATGTTAACTGACAGAGTTCCAAATAGGAAGTGTTTACTGGAATATACTGAAGATGCTTTATATTGTAGTGGTGAATATGTTCTTGATTGGTTTTTCGTTCAAGAACTCGTAGGAGGGGACATTTGAATTACCGACTCTCGACGTTTCCACAAATGAGGCGTAGAGAAATATACAAGTGTCTGTGGAGAAGGCAGGCGGGTAGTCGGCAAAAATGAAATTTGTGTTTCCGGCACTTTTACCATTGATTATATTGAGCTTAAAGCCAAGAACATCCCTTAGGTTATCATTGAGAATAACCTTTTCACTGGCAATAGGTGAACTAATGTAGATCTTGCCCTCCTCCTTTGAATAGTTGAAATGAAAAGCTCCCTTTTTACGAGCGGAAATTCTTTTATTAATAGAACGACATAAATCATTCATACAGGTGAGTTCCTCGTAGGGTAATTCAATATATGGATAATCCATCCAATTGATTTTTTGAATTTGTTCTTGATCACCTGGTGGCGGTGGCCAATCATAGGGTCTGATTTTTATTTCATATTTACGATCCTTTCTCAGGATGTCATAGGTATTTTTGAGAATACACTCAACAAGAGCCACTTCATACTTTCCGTCAAATTTGATGGTGGGGGAGAGTTTTGTCCAAAAATCACTTGTTTTATTCAAGTCATTGTAGAGAGGATCAGAAACATTGGACATGAAAGTCACATAGAAATCATTGGGCATTGTTAATATCTTCAGCACTGACCCAAGAATCAAAATCCGAGTTGTATCCTAGCCAGCGAACAAGCAACTGCTTCTTGCCCCTACGAGTACGACTCTTTAATATCTTTTCAATTTGATAAATTTCACTAGTGTTTCTAACTTTTTGCAGTTCATATTCATAAAAACCACCGAGAATTTCATCATCTTTGGTATCTCGCAGTCGATAAGTTATGGGTATAGTGTCTAGGATTTTGGACACTAAAAAGTTCGGTGCTCCATAAATAATTCCCCTTTTCAAAAATATTGCTGGTTCTATTAATTCGAACAGTATCACCAACATTGAATTTCTTCTTCTTTTTCTTCTCATTGTCATTGGAGTATTGCTTTAGAAAAGCATCAAATGTATTCTCACTGTAGTGAACATCCCGAGGGCTAGAGTTGGACAGAGATCGATGTGGTCGATGGTTGTATATCTGCATGATTTTATCTAAATCATGAATAAAAGCAGCTGTATTTTTTAAAGTGCAATATCTTGAAATTAATAGACGAATCGTTCTTATTAATCGTTCAGCCAATGCAGCCTTTATCGGACTATGACTGTGATAGAGTGTTGTATTATATTTCAAAAGAACCTTTCGCACATGAGGGTTAACAAATTCACTACCACGATCCGATTGAATTTTTCTATAGGAATCCTGTTCGAGAATACTTTCAATGGCCCGAGCAACTTCAACACCTCTCTTTGATCGCAGCGGAATGGCATAGGCATAGCGACTAAAAATACTGATTGCCACTAGAATATATTTGTAGGGTGTATTGTGACGTCGTTGAACTGCGTCTAAAGTTAAAATGTCCATTTGCATTATATGCAGAGGGAAAAAGGCTTTAGTTTGACGATATTGTTTACTGCGAAGTCTATGATTCCGATGTAGTGTGTAACTTGGTTCATTTTCTAGATACTCTTTTGCTTTTTTCAATGTGGCGTCGGAGACTTTGGAAAGCGTTTTGGGAGAACTTAAACTTCCCGCTTCACCAATATTTTCATAGATACCTTTCAAAACTTCATCCATTTTGAACGTAAACACGTAGTGTAATGTCCACTCCCCTTTTGCACACTGGTGGGTGAATCAATTCGTCTTCGCTTTTGACTAGCAGCCACAGGTGTTGTAAAATCAGTGGTGCTAGTATCTTCTTCTTCTTCTTCTTTTTTAAATGGTGTTGTTGAATGTTCATTTAATTTCTTTAGAATTTGCTTATTGCCAATAAGACTTTTGGGAAAGTTTGATACACTTAGAAAGGTGTATAGATTATCGTCAAAGGATAAGAGTCCTTTACGATTCGTCACCATATCACAAATTAAATCAACTAGATTATAACTTTTTCCCCGAATTATAATTCGTTTCCCTATGCTGTCGACTTGAACTTGATCACCAGATTCCGACATGAGATAAGATAATACTCTTTTACTCTGTTCTCGATAGGACAGTGGCAGTAGGTTTCCAATTTTCAATACAATCGAATTCAATTCCTTCTCCTTTGATTGTGCAGAATCTTGAGATGTTTCTTGTTTAGAGGCGACGGGTCTCTCGCGATAAGGTCTATGTTTGTCCATACGTCGCAATGCATCTTGAAGTAAAAGCAGTTTTTTATCATCGGCAATATTCTCATCATTAATGAACTTGTTTAGATTATCTTCAAAATGCTCGACGGGCGAGAGAGCGAGTTCTATAGGTGTCAATTTATAGGGTTTTGCCATTCTCTAGAGAAAACTGTTTACAAGTCCTGCGATTATTGGCAGCAAAAGTGTGAAAAAGCTACCGCCTGCTTGAAGGAGTCGTTTTCTTTTAAATTTGTTTCCCTTGTTTTTACAAGCCAAGGCACGTACAGTAGAACGATGTTGCTTTGTCTGTTGTCTAACACCTTCTGGCAATTGAACATTGCCCTCAGTTAAATTTAAACAAAGTTCAGATATTAAATTAATGAAATCATTGTCGACACCATGTTTGAGTATAGCCTTCCTAAGCAAGGGTTTTGAAGTGCTTAAAACGGAAAACAAGTGCCTATTTTCGTGTAGTTTCTTCAGTGTCATGATAGCGACTAATAGCCTTTTCTACTATTCACCGGAAGATATACTGTAATTTCATTGTCGAAAATGTCGGTGACTACACGAAGATCCTCGGGCGTGCTCTGATTAAGATCCAATAAAATGTAACCGTAGGGCTTGCTAGTCGCCTGAGTGTACGCCGACAACAGAAATTTTGGGGCGCCGGGGTATATCTGTTTATTGAGAGTTATTAGTGAGCTAGAATCACGAACGACTCGATATATAATATAGATAGTACAATTCAAAGCAAGGGTTCGCATACATTTGCTCTGATGAAACAGATTGTGTAGAACTAGGGTTATGGAAATGTTTTCATGATGAGATCGGACAGTGAACAATTGCAGCATTTCCTTTGAGAACTGTTCAATGGATTCAGCCAAATCGTCAATGATCAGCCAAGAGTTTGGTTCAATACTATTGAAAACATCAAGTCCTCTTATGAATTGTATTGGTATGGTTGTGGCAATAGCTTTTATTTTATCATAGGACTCTTGCCAAATACTATAGCAATAGTAGATTTTTTTCGGTTTTTCCAAAAACATTTTATCGCAATTTTGAATTATTCTAGCTAAAAGCGTTGTTTTCCCCGACATTGAGGGTCCACACAGAAACGATCTGAAGGGTGTTTTAAATTGATACATGCTGTTGACAACAGTCGGACTATGACTAACTGTAAATCATATGTTCCCAATGAATAAGTAGTAATTTCCCCGTCTATTCAAGAACAACAAAAACAATATTTCATGGCAACATTTATTACGACAAATATTTGTTCAACAAGAACAATTGACAAAATTTCATGGTCAACATGAAAACTTGGTCAACATGAACAATGATAACACTTTTTGTACAACACTTTTGTCCATCTACAGCACTTTTGTACAACACTTTCTGTACAACACCTTTGTCCATCTACAGCACTTTTGTACAACACTTTTCTATACAACACTTTTCTATACAACACTTTAAAACAACACTTGGAACTAGCACAGTTGAACATTAGAGTGATTGGTGGCCCCCCACCCCCCCGGAGCCGGCCTTGGGAAGGGTCCCCCACCCCCCGGGAGCCGCGATGGAAAAATAGTTGTCCTCACTGCTATGGGTTAGTGGTGGTGGTTAGTGCTTGGGTTAGATGAGGTTGGGTTAGTTAATTCATGAACGGTTTGGGCGGTTAGTTAATTTATGAAAGGTTGAGTGGTGGTTAGTGCTTGAGTGGTGAGGTTGAGTGGTTAGTTGGTTAGATTAGTTTATCCAGACCAAGTTGATTACGATAGTCTACGCATTCAACTCGATCTGAAATACGATAGTGGCCATGAGGCAGGACACTCACACCATTCTCGAGCACATAGACCTTGTCAGATATACACGACATTGCATTTTTTTTCTACTCTCACAGTATAATTTCTATACTGTAGAGAGCGAATTGCAAGCACTTGTGCTCTTGGCACTAGGCTACTTTCTACACAGTCTTTGTATACGCTCATGTTAAAATTGCTCTTTACAAAGTGTGTAGGCACCCCTTTACATGTTTTCTTTTCATCCCCACTATGTGTTTCCACGCAATAAACTTTGGGACCCGGGAACACCCCCCTAGATATCAAGTCACTCCCCGTTTCAGATTTTAATTTTAATAGTTGGTTGGGGGCTTGACGTTTCACCAGCTCGGGATAGAGGGATGGATTCCAGTTGGTGAAATCCATCCGCGAGCTGATGTGCACCCCCTTTTCTAAATCACCCAATAAATCTTCAGTTTTTACTTTTAGCAGTAGAGAGTTTGTGTCCCCATAATAAACTTGAACCTCCCCCTCCCGTGGCCATTGCACCTTGCACACATTGTAAAAGAACGACAACATGAGCTTTTTTGAAATTTCTAGTACTGAACTACCTCCTGCGATATTCTTGTTCAGTACTACGTTTCGCTTTTTCCTGTGTAGAAGAACCATGCCGGCCTCTATGCTCGTGAATGATGTAAAATTAGGGTCGGCAATAATTCGTGCACACTCTAGAGGGTCAGTCACGACGTCACAGCGAGATCTGTTACGTACGCTTTCGCACATTTTGCCAAACGCTGAATTTAGAATGAGCTTGTACAATTCCTTCTCCACCTTTGAATTTGCCCTAGAACGTTTATCGACAAAAGTATCGATAAACGTTTTCAAATAAGGTTTCTGATTAAACTGAAGGACCCTATGTATTTTGGTGATTTTGAAACCATTGTTCACCATCCAGTGCAAAAGCACATGGTGAACAACGATATTCTCTTTAGGGTCCAAATCAGCAATCAGTTTCTGCTTAGAGGGAGTCCAATGCATCCCCATATCCTCAACCAATGACCGATTGTAGGGGCTCAACGAGTCCCTGGTCACTGGTCGATTGATACAGGGAAAAACAAAATCTTTGACTGAGTCGTGAAGGGCCAGTGGAATGTGACCGTCAATTTCAAAGAACCATCCTTGTGGCCCGTTGTCCTCGACGGTGTTAATGTCGGGGAACTCACAAGGATTCTCAAGCCATTGATAGTTCCCACACGGCAAAGAGTAGTGGGACATTGCCGAGGGGTACAACGAGTTCATGTCCAAGAACACTGCATTTGACTTTACACCGGTGCTTTGTCCGCTCGGATCGGTTGATAAGACGCGGTCCCCGTGAAAAACATACCCTCCCCTCATTGAACGCTCTACAAAAAGGTGTTGGTCTACATCCGTGATTAGGCCTATTTCCTCCCTGCTAATTTTTAAAATTAAATCCATTACTAAATGTGGTGTAGAAAAATAATATCCTATATCTAGTCCAAACTTTGAATAGATCTGGTCTGTATTCTTACAGACTATATCCAACAGAGTTAGAACGTCACTGGCCAAGTACAGTCTACAATAATCCCACCCATTTTTACAATCCCCCTTAGCCCACACCTTCTTGGCAAACTCGTACTCCTCGACTGTGCATTCACTGTTGGTGAGTGAATTGTGAAAAGCTTCAATTGGAGGTAGTTTCTCCTCGCTTAAGCGAGCGCCAGAACAGTAATAATCATATGCATATACACCTTTGCTGGTTAATAAGTCATACATTTCACTGTCTGGAAAGTGCTGTTTAAGCAAGGGAAAGCTATCAAAATTGTCGCTTTTCTGCACTTGAATTAGTTGACTAAGGGATTTGGGGAAAAAACTAAAAGAATCTAAAAACCTAATTTTATTCCAGCACGTACGCTCATTATCCACTACCTGCCATTTCAGTTCGAGAAGCAATAGCTTCTCGGCCGATTTGGGAATGATGTTGTAGGTAAATGAATTATTTACCCATGGACTATCTACTCCCCCTCCCTCCCTATGCATACGTGCCAGTGCCGGTAAAATAAATTTTAAGTCATAGTTAGAATTATGGATAAAAACTGGGATAAAAAACTGTTGGCTAACGTTTAAGTTACACGATTGATGCGCTACCCCTCTAAAATTACTACCCCCAGATGATATTTCCTGCCACAAGTGGTCGTGGTCTCTGACTTTCCCCCTCCCCCCTCTTTTCCCTTTAGTCCCCTTATCCTCCTCTACAAACTCCCCCTTACATACCCAACATATTTTTTGATTTTTAATCGCGAGACGATCCTCTGCAGACAGCACCATTGGATAATGCGTATTTCTCAAACGAGAAATAGCACCATTAGCCGTGCCAATCAGTTTAGTCAATGCCTTGACCATGCACTCATCGCCCTCATCCAATGTTTCTACTACTTTTAACAACTGCATGGTATTAGAATTGTCTCTTTGCGCATGGGCATAGGAGACTGCAATGGCCTGGTGTTCTTTGATACGGTTTGGATATTGTGGGTCATTCACCTCCACCAGCTTAGCTTCGCAGTCCAAAGATATTTTGTTGCATTGGAGAAGAGTATTCTGGAAATTTTTAAAACGTAGAATGGCCCTATCCCCTGAAACCGTTTCCACTGTCTGGTACCCATGCCGTCTACAGTGTCTCATATGATTTCGGAGCTTTAGTTCAGTCCAAAATCGAGACAGGCATGTTGGACAGTAGAAACGTGTCCCCCTAGTCTTACCCTCCCCCAGAACTCTACTAATGTCAGTGATCGGATTAAAATGGCCGACTGTGTTTGGCTGACTAGGCGGCGTGTAAAGCAACCAAACCCAGTGTTTAACCAAATCAACTGACGGGCCCCTTACGGAGAATACCACCCCCTTCTTTTTTGAACGAGCCCCATCTTTAAATTCTGTTTCGTATTGTACCACAGTGACGCCGATATTTAAATGGGCATTAGCCCTTTCAAAAATGTCAATGGATTTTAGCGTTACTGGGTATTTTCCTTCTAGGCATGAAAAATCTACAACTGGGAAATGGGACCCGGCCTTCCCATGTACAGCCCAGTGATCTAAATTCTTCTTAGTAGCGTCATCTGCTAGAGGCTGAAAGGCTGATATGAGGAAAGCATACTTGAAACACTTTTGATCTGTTTCAAAACGGATCTTCTGGACACCTTGACAACCTACTAGATCTGGATTATATTTTAAAACTACTGACCTCTCAGACCCTGCCCCCCCTCTTAAAATAAAATCTTTCTTAAATTTACATATATTTACACTTAAATTTTCAATAAATAAAACTACTGAGCCACTCCCATTTTCATTATAGTTCTCGAGATGCACAATAATTTGCCCTACCCACTCGCTAAAAACTCCCTCAAAATTTTCTAAATTTGAATAAATTATGCGCATCTCGGAATGTATAAAATGATAGTAAACCTCACTTTTCCCCTCATTCAAATAAAAAACCTTTAAAACAATAGACACCTTAATTGAATCCCTACCCCCCACAATTGAATTTGGTTCTCCAGTAGTGCACGAATTTTATCTACATATGCATGCACTATTTCTACTGGATCAAAAACAAAATTTCCCTCCATTAGTGAATTAAAGGGATCCCCAAACGTTGCAGTGAAAACAACTATATTATTTAAAATCGTATTGGACAAAAGAAAGTCTGGGAATGATGTATCCCCTCCCCCTACTTGTTCAACAATATTCGGACTCTGTTCCACTTCAGCTGTTTGAAGTGGACCCTTTATGGTATCGGAGGCTGGAGGAGGGTTCCCAGTAAAATCGTCTAAAATTTGCAAGGTATTTGGGCTCAAGTCTACCAGTTCAACTGCGCTATTATCTACATTAAAAAAATCATCTAAAAACTCATCAATATTGTCAGGTACTTCCATGCTATCGTCCCATAGTGAATTGTCTTGAAACTCCGCTGGCGGTGTTAGAATTGGTTCTTGCCCTTCTTCACTAGATGGCGAGTAGGGGACCAGGACAACCTATAAATGAAAAATAGCTTATTTCAAAGTGTTCAAATCATCCCTGCTGCTTTTAAAATTTGGATTATTATTGCTTAATAACATTTGGTTAATTCAACTGAAGATATTCTAAGATATGACATACGATTTTTTTTTTTTTTTTTTTTTTTTTTTTGGGGGGGGAGGGGGCGTCCCTGTGGCACTTCCCTGACCCGCGATGCTTCTCGAGCCCGTGGCGCTTCCCCCGGCGCTTCCCTGACCCGTGGCGCATCCCTGTGGCGCTTCTCGGGGCCCGCATCGCTTCCCGCGATGCTTCTCGACCCCGTGGCGCTTCCCTGACTCGTGGTGCATCCCTGTGGCGTTTCTCGGGGCCCGCAACGCTTCCCGCGATGCTTCTCGACCCCGTGGCGCTTCCCTGACTCGTGGCACATCCCTGTGGCGCTTCTCGGGGCCCGCATCGCTTCCCGCGATGCTTCTCGACCCCGTGGCGCTTCCCTGACCCGTGGCGCTTCCCCCGGTGCTTCCTGGACCCACTGGCTCCGCGGCCAATTACATAATGTCCCAAAAAAATTGAAATATTCGCTTAGACTGCATATGTCCAAGTTTCTATCTAATTCCGTTCTATAGGTTCGGTGAACTCTTCATTAGCTCACAATTATTGTAAGCCACCGTGCGAGTGTTCCAGGATTGAACCGTTAACTCGGTTTCCCCTCACTAAAATCTTTGGCACGAAGAAATATTCCGTGTAAATTACGGGATCCATATGTGACAAATAGAATAATCTCTCTCTCAGTTCCTTCTCTTAAAACTATGTGATAATCAATTGTGAAAAATAGGGGATTTTGAGTTTCAAATGGTGAGCATTAATTGAAATTATCTAAAAATAATCACTTATGAGATAGCGGCGAAGAGATAGGGGTGAATGCATAGAAAATAGCAAAGATTAGAAAAAGAGCAGTTTGACAAGCAAAAAAATATATTTAGATATCTCTGAGGGAGGGCAGAGAAAATAAGGGTTGGGAGGGGGGTTAATATTTTAATAAATCTCTGAGATATACTTTTACACAGTGTTGAAAAATCGGTTTGTTTAGATATTTCTTGGTCCTGAATGATAGAAAAAAGTGAAAAGACAAAAGTAAAGAGTAAAAGGCTCTCTAGCAGCTAAAAAATAGCTTACTTGATTGAAAAAAAATACTCACGTTTTCAAATTGATCAACCACTTGACAGAAAGCTGGAGGCTTGACCATTACATGATAGGGAGCCATTGGTTGGTCTATGACTTGCTTGAAGGAGCCAACCCTTTTATCTTGCATGGAAGGCTCAGGACTTGACGGAGAGTGCACTGACACTTGATGGGGAGCTGATAGCTCAGATATTGCGTGAGAAGGAGCCAATGTTTGGCCTACGGCTTGTCTTGAAGGCCCAGGTAACGTCTGTTGGAGGGTGGAGGGGCCGACGTTAATTTCTTGTGCAGGAGCTGTGACTTGCGTAGCCGGGACAGGGGGCTTGCATGGATGGCTGCACTTGGGCAGGCAACACTTGTTTGGGGGGCTTCGGCCAGCGACCATATTGGACAACTGTCGCCTTCGCAGGGGGCGCATTATTGGCCCTCGCTTTCTTGGAAGGAGGGGGCACGCATTCTTCGCTATTTGTGCCAGACATAGGTCTCATCAATGCAGTGTCCGCAAATTCTTCATAATTTGCCTTAAAAAGAAGAGAAGAAAATTTAGTATTAAAATAATTTCCCCCTTTTTACAGAAAGAAAGTTATTAAACATAATTTTGTTTAGTTTATCACTAAGAAAGCAAAAAACCCATATTCTCTCCCCTTAAATTTAGGAAAATTAAGCCATCCCTCTCATAGAGTTAATCATGCGTTTTATTCAAGCGAAAGGCATATCTTACTAGCTTTTATTCTAATGTTATAGCTAAAATCGCTAAATGAGGAAGAAACAATTATCTTTTCTATTTCTATTAAAAGCGCTAACCCCCAACAAAAATCCTGGATTCACGCCCGGGAATATAAAAGAAACTTTATCGAAGGCTTGAAAAAATTATAAATTTACGCATTAGTTTTCTTGTCAATGGGCGTACATGTCTACACACAGAATCCCCCTTCACATAATTTACTTACAACGAAGCTGTTAGAAGCAATGTATTGCCACCTCCCCCTTTCACATAATATCCTAAATATATTATTAAACATAATCTCTTTCTCTCCTTCCATACAGGTTACGAAACTATAATTCTAATTATTGCTTAAAAGTGTTTTAATTTTGACGGAGAAACACTTTGACTTGACCGCGTTTGTAAACCGGAAAAGGGAACGACAAAGTAATTATAACCCTGCGGAAATGTATTGTCAAAACATATCGGGTTAATAGCTAAGAGATATGCAGAAGTTGATAAGGCTTACAGAAAGGCCAAATTTATCAAAAAGGTATTTCTTTTTGCGGTGGTTAGGTTTTGACGGTAATTTACGTTTTGCATTCAGTATGGTTTGTTGGGGGGGGGGGGGTTGAGGGTAAAGGAATATATTTACATTTTAGCTGAATATAAAGATTGTTTGGTGGTTAGGTTTGTTGGGGAGGGGGGAGGGTTTGAGGGTATAGGAATATATATACATTGAGTATAAAGATTGTATGGTTTGTGGGGGGTTGAGGGTAAAGGAATATATTTACATTTTAGCTGAATATAAAGATTGTTGGTGGTTAGGTTTGTTGGGGGGGGGTTGAGGGTATAGGAATATATATACGTTTTGCATTGAGTATGGTTTGTGGGGGGGGTTTGAGGGTAAAGGAATATATTTACATTTTAGCTGAATATAAAGATTGTTTGGTGGTTAGGTTTGTTGGGGGGGGGGTTGAGGGTATAGGAATATATATGTATGTTTTCTATAAAGATTGTTTGGTGGTTAGGTTTGTTGGGGAGGGGGGAGGGTTTGAGGGTATAGGAATATATACGTTTCGCATTGAGTATGGTTTGTGGGGGGGGGGGGGGGGTTTGAGGGTAAAGGAATATATTTACATTTTAGCTGAATATAAAGATTGTTTGGTGGTTAGGTTTGTTGGGGGGGTTTGAGGGTATAGGAATATATATACGTTTTGCATTGAGTATGGTTTGTGGGGGGGGGGTTTGAGGGTAGAGGAATATATTTACATTTTAGCTGAATATAAAGATTGTTTGGTGGTTAGGTTTGTTGGGGGGGGGGTTTGAGGGTATAGGAATATATATATATGTTTTCTATAAAGATTGCATGGTTTGGGGGGGGGGGGTTTGAGGGTAAAGGAATATATTTACATTGACTATAATGATGTTTGTATAGTTTGTTGGGGGGGGGGGTTGAGGGTAAAGGAATATATTTACATTGATTATAACGATGTTTGTATAGTTTGTTGGGGGGGGGGGGATTTAGCTGGAAATATAGAGGGTGTCCAAGGAAAATTCTTTTGAAATAAAAATGTACTTACATTGCTAATTGCGGCTGACAAGGGCTCAAGCTCATCAAATTTATCCATTGTTATATCAATTGTGTCACAATAGTTTCTGATAATTGAATCGCATTGCATGCCCGTTATATACGAAATATCTAGGTCGAATTGTTATGTAAACAAAGCCCTCTGATTGGCTGAGAAGGGGGATGTAACCGACTCGCTGATTGGCTAAGAAGTGGGATCTAGCTGTTTCCCGGGAACTCGTAACATTTGGCTCGGAAACAATAACAAATACTATTTTCGGATCATAACATCTGCCTCGAACAGGAAGGAAATGTCATTAACTGTTTCTCGGAACCTCATAACATCTGGCTCGAATAACAATAACAACATTGACCTTGACATCTGCCTCGAACAGGAAGGAAATGTCATTAACTTTGCTTCGAACGACAACAAGAAGGAAGTGTCATTGACCTGCCCCCATTAGACTCAATAATCCATAAAAACATCAAATAATCAACACACATAACCATCCATGAAAACAGACATAAATGTGACAAACTTCCTGTTTTTTCATTCTCACTGACAAAGTCCATAAAACCATCCATAAATGTGACAAAATTCCTGTTTTTCAAATTCTCACTGACAAAGTCCATAAACCACGTGGTTCTATGCCCATATATGGTGTTCGCGTCGGAGCTCATGAGGCATCTCTACTGATTTAGGGCGGGATCCCTACATACATGGCTCAACTGATGATTTTTTCAAGCAAGTCAGAACTCCCATTGATCCCACAAACCTCACTCTGCTCACTCTACAATGCAGCAATGTTTAGATCAGTAAAGACAGCGTATGGTTATATTTATTTTATCTTGCTATTATTATATTAAATGCGTATCCTTGTAAATATGTCTTTTTTATTACAGTTTTGGAAGCAATTTTATGTTAGTTTTTTTTTCCTTGTCCGGTGCTCCGCTTTTTCGTAGTCTTATTGGTGAAGTTGCAAGGACAGTGTATAAGAAATCTGACTGTATGTATCAGTTACGTGGAAACTTGCACACATGTGCATGTTTCATACAAATGTGTATGAAAATTAGGCAGAATCATGAAATCTATATTCAACAAAAACACTACGACAGGTGGTTTTTGTTAGTAGCGGAGGCCAAATAAAAAAAAGAAAAGAAATGTGGGCAAGGCTATATCCACGGAGAGGGAAGGGGGCAAACGTAACAAAAAAAAGTATTTTATTGTTTAAAAAAAAGTTGTGTGACAGATTCAACTTTTAGCGTAAAGAGCGAGGTACTGAGGAGGGGACAGCCCCTTTCATATAAGGAATAATTTCTGTTCGTTTTAAGTTTTAATGTCGCTCCTTACTTTCAGTTAAAAAAAACTTCTTTTTTTTTATTCCATTTCTGAACGTTTTTAAATTAATGCAACTTTGATTTTGGCTCACCGTACATGAATAATTAAAACGAAATTTGCATATTATTTTTTTCTTTTTTGGCTAAATGGCTTTCTCGAAATTTTGTTCAGACGTAACTTACGAATTAACTTACGTAACGAACTTCTATATTCGTATATTTTATTACGTATATTAGGGAGTTTGCTCCCTAGTCGATATCATGCTCTTTACGCTAAAGTTCGAATTTTGTTTGAATCACAAACCCTTGATTCACAAAGGCCGGTTAATTAGAATAGATAGCTCTTTTGAAACTACTAAAAAAAGCTTTAGCTAAAAGGGCAAGGTATTGACTAGGGGGCGAACCCCCTCATATACGTAATAATTTCTGTTTGTTTTAAGTTTTAATGTTGCTCTCTACTTTCAGTTGAAAAAACTAGTTTTTTTTATTTAATTTCTGATCGTTTTTTAAATAATGCTGGGAAATCCTGCACCCCCTTCACAGAAATGTCCCTTCCCCCAAGGAAACATCCTCCATAAAAGGATCCTCCTCCGTAACCCCCTCCTCCGATACCCCCCCCCATCAGAAAAAAATCTCTCCTGAAACGTCTTTATACTTCCCATCAACCAATACTATATGTAAACAATGGGCAAAGTTTATAACTTCCAGCCCTTCCCTCAGGAACTGTGGGGGATTAAGTCATCCTCAAGCACATATTTATTAGATTTTTGACTATTCTGAACAAAATGGCAATCTCAAAATTTTGATTGGGTTATTTTGGGAAAGAAATGAGCGTGGGAGGGAGCCAAGTTGCCCTCCAATTTTTTTGTTCACTTAAAAAGGGCACTAGAACTTTTAATTTCTGTTCAACTGAGCCCTCTTACGATATTCTATGACTACTGGATCGATACGATCACCCCCGGAAAAAAAACACGCATCCGTGATCTTTCTTCTGACAAAAAATTCAAAATTCCACATTTTTGCAGATAGGAGCTTGAAACTTCCGCAGTAGGGTTTTCTGATACGCTGAATCCGATGGTGCGATTTTTATTAAAGTTATATGACTTTTTGTGGGTGTTTCTCCCTTTTTTCGAAAATAAGGCAAATTTTCTCAGGCCCATAACTTTTGATGGGTAAAACTAAACTTAATGAAACTTGTATATTCGATATCAGCATTAAAATCTGATTCTATTGATGTATCTATGGGTATCAAAATTCCAGTTTTTAGAGTTTCGGTTACTATTGAGCCGGGTCGCTCCTTACTTACAGTTCGTTACCACAAACTGTTTGATACAAAGGATATATATTGATTAATTGGACTTTGGATTAAGAACAATATAATAATTTGTATGTTTATTTTTCTCCTCCTCAAGTGCCATCAACTAACGAAAATGTTTGGTAGGAGAGCCAAATGCATTTTTTAAATCTACGGGGCAATCTTGATGTTTTTAAATTTGTCCAATGAAAATGCCAAAGAAGGCCTTTTTCGAGGAAAGTGATTTTTTTTTATCAAAACCTAGAAAAGGAGGGTAAAAAATCTAGATGGAAAAGAATGCCTCCCCCCCCCCTCAATTTCTATCCTGCGTACATTTCTGATTAATTGGGAAAATTGGTTAAATTGATGTATTCATTGTATAGGTTTATAAAGGAAGTAAATATCTCTTTTTTTCTGTATTCAAATTCCCGCTCTAAATGCCAGGAGACTACGCCCACTTCCGCATATGAATTTTAGACTCATCCACAAGGACAAACCTTGACAACTCAGTAATTTATCTGGTAAGTAAATCTGATTTTTATCGTAGACTAACTGAGTTTAATAATTTTACAGCCTAGTTATGGACGAGGCTATGTGATTAACTGATAGAAGTTAGCAAATTCAGAGCAATAATAGTTGTTTTTTTAATTTTTTATTTGGGGAAAAAGGGGAGGGGGCAATTGTCCACTCCCAAAGATTTTGAAAAGTACGTTTTTTGTGTTTCTAGATAATATAAGATAAGATTTATTCTTCATTAGATACACATACAATATTACATGTTATTATTCCCCCAAAGGCTCATTGGCCTGTACAAAGGGGGAAGACAAATGAGTTGCTTACTCAAGAGATGAAAAACAAAAGAAAATTTAAAATGATCACTTACTCACATACGAAGGAGAAGAAAAGCAAATATAGATGAAATGAAAACTATAGAAAAGATAGTTAATAGTCTAAATTAAATTTAAAATAGTCTAATTTAAATTTAATAAAAAATGTCCCTTTAGATTTTAGAAATGCCTATTTTCTGTATCTATAGTAAAAAAAAAAAGAAATCCTTACCCGCTATATCTTCGTGCATTGACACCACTGGAAGGGGGTGTAAAAATGGCCTTTAGGCCATTTTTATGGCAAATGGGCCTATGTGGCTATATGGCCTATAAATGGCCTTTAGGCCTCCCCCCTCCTCCACAAAAGGGAAATGATCTACTTTGTAAAATCCCTCTCAAGTAAATTCACAATATTGGAAACAAACAAATGGAATGTAACAATGTTTAAAAAGATTCAATAAGTCAAGGACGGTTCATGCCAGACAGAAGATTTTCAACCTAAGGAATGTTGCCAATTCTGAAAGTCAAACATTAAAATCTATATTTTTACAGATTATCAAAGTCTATGAAGAGAAACCTTTTGGTTTGCAAGCAATATTGCAGCTCACATTAACTAGCTACATAAGTATATCACACGGGCTACCTAATTTTATTTTTGGGTTTGAACAGTTGATGGCCCTTTAAATGTCACCCATATTTTGTCACCTATATACTTCAGACCCATATTTGACCACTGTTCTTACTTAAAAAACATTCTACGACAACACTGGCTACACAAGACCTGTGAAACAAAGAAGAGAAAATATAATTAATAAAAAAAAAACAACCAAAAAGCAGATAAAAACGAGGGTAGTGTCAGCCACTGGAACAACATGAAGAGAAAATATGCAAATATTTCGAGAAGGACCTCCGCCAAGTTGTCCTCAGTGCAAAAAAAAATGATATTTTTTTTATGATTCTGCAAAAATGAGCAGAATTTTTTCCTTATATTGGATATTGTCCGTAAATACGCAATAAATTCTACTTATTTTATGTTTAATATAGCTCTTTACTTCCATGTGATAATACTTTCTCTGTGGCTGCTAAATTTTGTATGTGGGTGGAATTTCCAGTAGGGGCGGGAGGATGGTCTGGAGGAATTTTCAGCGGGATGGAATTTTCTGCGGGGGGGGGGATACCACAGCCCTGTTTCAGACATGAATAGTAGGTTGGGTACTCGTCGCACCTTGTTTGACCCGGAATTAAGGACATAAGCTATGGTTTTCAGTCAGTATGATCTGATGATGAGAAAGACCATTTGGGCCCTTGGCCCAAGAGGCTGGAGTGTTCAACCCTGGAAGCATAGTTATTTAGCTTCTGGACAATTTTGAACAAAATTGTTATATTAAAATATTGACCGGATCCATTTGGGGAAAAAAGGGGATGGGGCTGGTTGCCCATTGATTACTTTTGACTCTTAAAAAGAACTATATTTTTCTATTTCCAATCGAAAGACCCCTCCATCATAAATAAATACAACCCCCCCCATATAAAGCCTTGTGTCTTAACAACGGGAAACTTGATTAAGCTACAGTGTTTGCGCAAGGGGTTTGGGAGTTTCTTTTCAGCCCTAATTTATGGTTATCTGACTTTTCGAATATTTTTAACCAAAAGGCTATTTAAAAATTTTGAATGGATACATTTGAAGAAAAAAAGGTGTAAGGGGGGCTGGCTACCTTCCACTTTCGACTCTTAAAAACTCTTAAAAACTTAAAAACTCTTAAAAACTTTTAGAGGGCCAAGGGCCCGTTTGGCCCTTGGCCCAAGGGGCTGGAGTGTCCAACCCCGGAAGCACAGTTATTTGGCCTTTGGACAATTTTGAACAAAATGGTTATCTTAAAATATTGACGGGATGCATTGGAGGAAATGGGGATGGCGCTGGTTGCCCACTGATCACTTTTGACTCTTAAAAATTTCCAATCGAAGGACCCCTCTCCAAAGTTAATACGACCACCCTCCCACATAAAGCCTTATATATTAACAATGGGCAACCTGCTTAAGTTACAGCCCTTGCGCAGGGAGTGTGGGATTTTCTTTTCAACCCCTAATTTATGATTATTTGACTTTTGGACTATTTTTAACCAAATGGTAATTTCAAAATTTTGATAGGATGCATTTGAAGAAAAAGGGTGTAAGAGGCGGGACTGGCAACCTTCTACTTTCGATCACTTTCAACTCTTAAAAGGCAAAGGGCCCCTTTGGCCCTTGGCCCAAGGAGCTGGAGTGTTCAACCCCAGAAGCATAGTTATTTGGCCTTTTGACAATTTTGAACAAAATCGTTATCTTAAAATACTGACGGGATGCATTGGGGGAAATGGGGATGACGCTGGTGGCCCACTGATCACTTTTGACTCTTAAAAATTTCCAATCGAAGGACCCCTCTCCAAAGTTAATACGACCACCCTCCCACAAAAAGCCTTATATATTAACAATGGGCAACCTGCTTAAGTTACAGCCCTTGCGCAGGGAGTGTGGGATTTTCTTTTCAAGCCCTATTTTATGACTATTTGACTTTTGGACTATTTTTAACCAAATGGCTATTTCAAAATTTTGATTGGATACATTTGAGGAAAAAAAGGGTGTAAGGGGGGGGGGGCTGGCTGCCTCCCACTTTTGATCACTTTCAACTCTTAAAAAGGGAACTAATTCTTTTAATTTCCATTCGAATGACTCCCCTCCATAAAAGATGTGTTAACAGTTCGCAGCTAGCATAGCTTATAGCCATTGCCCCGAGGGCTGGGGTGTTTTCAAACCCGGAACCATCGTAAACTTGAGACTTAGGA
Source organism: Artemia sinica (assembly GCA_027921565.1). Lineage (NCBI taxonomy): Eukaryota > Metazoa > Arthropoda > Branchiopoda > Anostraca > Artemiidae > Artemia > Artemia sinica. The sequence goes on from CM051273.1 coordinate 13,724,610, forward strand.
CTATTTTGAACACAATGGCCACCTCAAAATTTTGATCTGAAGAGTAGGAAAACATGGATATTCATTTAACAGTTGCTGTTGTGTATTTAGTGGCTGTGTTTTTAAGCAGTATAATAGATATATAACAGCATGAGCGCCCATAAGCATGAGCGCCATATAATAGCATGAGCGCCCATAAGCTGAATTCCGGGGGGGGGCTCATCTGGTCTAATTAAAGCAGCATCATTCAGCAAGTGGGGGGACTTTCACGCCCTCCTTCCACCCCCCCCTTATGGGCGCCCATGTATAATAGATATTTCTATTCTGATATAGATATTTCTTTTCTTAGCATGTTCTCAATAGCCAAAAAAATGTGAAAGTAAAGAGCGACATTATGGATGGAATGACAACTATTTCTCCTGGATATGACGTCATTTTCTCTCAGAGACAAGCTGCATCCATTTCATGTATATTATTTATATCCAAATCAAATAAATTGTGACAGCTTAGTAGATAAAGCCCGGCCTGGAATATTTCAAACAGTTCGTGGTAACGAACTGTAAGTAAGGAGTATGGGCGCCCATAGACTGAATTTTAGGGGGGGGCTTACCTGTTCTAATCAGCGCTTCCAGTGCTGAGTCTGCAGATTGGAGTAAATTGAGGTTGACGTAGACGTAAGCTTTTCAAGGTACGAAAGCTCAATATTTTTGCTAACAACATTGGTCGTTGTCTAAATGCCTTTGAAGCGACCAAGGTTTCTTTTTGAGACAATTAGCTCGCAAGGTGGTCGCCCTTACATTGTAACTGCTCGTGTAAACCTATCAAATCTTGGTGTCCTTATGACAACACGTGTAATTGCGCTCAACTCTCAGCTTCATTAAGAAAATTAATTAATAGAGCAGATCAAGGCACACATCCAATAATTTACTTCAGAGTTGAAGAAAGGGGTTAAAGCACCAATATCCACTGGAGGATCCAGTGGGGGGCTGGGGTACCCCCCTCTCCCCCCAAATATTTTTTCTGGTGCCTTCGTTCCCTCTTTTTTCACTCTTTTTTTAAATAGATCGGTTAATTTGGTCAATTATTGGCACCTTTATCACATTGGGCCTCATTGGCACCCTTGTTACATTGGACCTCCCCCAAGATTTTGCTCTGGATCCACCCCAGCCAACAGAAGATAAATTGCATAAGTAAAGACATAATTGAGGAGGCTGAATGGTTGAGTAGAGCGAGGTACACCTGCAGGAAATTATTTCAGGGTCGGGAGGAGGGGGTATATTTGGGAAAGTATCAATAATGGGTAAATTGCAGAAGTTACACTAAGAGTTATAGATGAAATAGGAGAATTATGAGATTGGGGGGGGGGCAGACCCCCCCCTTCATACATAGCTCAACCGATCGTTCTAGGAGAAGATTTTTTCAGCATATCAGAGCTCCCATTGATCTCACAGACCTCACTCTGCTAGAAAACCGGACTAAGAGATATGAGGAGATGCACACTCTCAAAACACCGCATTATTCTTCTTTGTTTAATACAAAGGATGTATATTGATTAATTGGACTTTGGATTAAAAACAATTGAATAATTTTCATGTTTATTTTTTCTCCACCTCAAGTGCCATTAACAAATGGAAATGTTTGGTAGGGGGCCAAATACATTTTTTTTAAAGCTAGGGGGCAATCTTGATGTTTTTAAATTTGTCCAACGAAAATACCAAAGAAGGCATTTATCAACCAAGTCAAAAAAAAGTATTTATCCAAAGCTTGGAAAGGTAAAACAAATCTAGAAAGAAAGGAATACCTCCTCCCCCCCCTTATTTCTATGCTGCGTACATTTCTGATGAATTTGGAAAACTGGGTTAGCTCAGTGTATTCATTGTATAGGTTTTATAAAGGAAGTGAATATCTCTTCTTTTTATTAATTCAAATTCCCGCTCTAAATTCGAGGAGATTAGGCAAAAATCTTTCAGTGAATTTTGAAACTTATCCGCTATGACAACCCTTGACAACTCAGTAATTTATCTGTTAAGTCAATCTAACTTTTATCGTAAGTATATCATGGCACATATGGGCTAGCTCATTTCATTTTTGAGTTTGAATAATTGAGGGACCTTTAAATGTCACCTCTACTCACGATATCTACTCAAGAAAGGCTCCAAGCCTCAGAAGAAAAAGGGATTTTGATGGATTAAGAGATTTTGAAAACAGGGAGCCTGATTTTCGAAAAAGGAAGAAACACCCCCCAAAAAGTCAATAAATCTTAATGTAAATCAGACCTCCAGATTCAGCGCATCAGAAAATGTTATTGTGGGTGTTAAGATCTCCTATCTGTACAAATGTGGGATTGTATATTTTTACTAGAAGACTGATCACGGATGCGTTTCTATTTGTTGTTTTTTTGTTCTAGTGTCCTTTTTAAGAGACCGTAAAGATTGGAGGGCAACTAAACCTCCTCTCAAGACCTAATTTGTCGCTTATTTTGTTTTCGAATGTTAAGATTTGAGATCAGTTTAACAAAAAAAAATCTTCTCCTTCAACTACCTACAAACGTATAATACAGAATTAGATTTAGTGTTAAGACCTCTAAACGACGAAGCGACGATTTTGCCTAGGGGGCATTCAGTTCAGAGAGAGAAGACATTCTGATTCAGAGAGATCAGAGAGAAGACAGTCTGATGTGATGGTAAGTATTCAGTTTAGTTTATTAGTATTGATAACTTGTGTCTGATGTTTCCCAAAATGTTTAAGATAGTTTATTTTTATAAATAAAAAAAGTTTGGTAAAATTCTACGGTACTGTTCTATTAGCTGTAAACCATGCAAGAAATGAGATTTGGTTAATGCTAATGAAATAAAAGAAAATAGGATAGAAATTTAATAGTTTAGAAAAAAAATTATTATATATTTGTGCATTAGTGTGGGGGGGGGGGGGGAAATCATAGCATATATTAAATACGTAGCCTAACCTAGGTACCTCCCCCCCCCCTAAACCCCCAAAAACTAAAGTCTAATTATTGTAAACGCAGTTAGAAACCACTGTTTGCAATCCAATTCTCTGTTGAAAGAACCTGTTTGACTAGTTTCTTTTATCATATATCTTGCGTGGCTTACAGCTAATAGAACAGTACCGATTCTGCTTTAGCTACTTTTGGCCATCTTGGAAAGGGGTTAGGTTAGAAAATGAAACTTTCATCAGGGATGGGTCTACAGGCTAAAGTATGGGTACTTATGTACTATCTGGAACACACGCGAAAAGTGAAGTTTGGTTGATGCTAATGAAGTAAAACAAAATAGGATTAAAAATATAATAGTTTATAAACAAATTTTGGCTAGATATTTGCATATTAGGGGGATTGGGGGTAAAGCATAGCATATATTAAATACTTAACAAAACCTAGGTACCTTTCCCCCCCTAAACCCCAAAAAACAATAGTTTAAATATTGTAAACCCAATAACAAACCACGCTTTACAATCTTTTTCTCTATTAAAAGAAAAACGTTTCGAAAGAAACCCGCATCTTCCCTATATAATATAGCGCGTGTGTTCCAGATAGTATATAAGTACCAAAGTATGTCCCGGGAAGGTATTTTTTAAGTACCTACCTCCACTCCTTCTCCCTCTAGATGGCCCTTAAATTTGCCTAAATGACAGGTCTATACTTATTGAAATTTTGACAAAACAACATTTTACCTTAATTTTCAGTTATCAGTTTCTTTTTCTCAAGGTTTAGTTCCGAAAATGCAATTCCTGTTATTTGACTAGAATTTTAAGCCATATCAATGTTTTTTTTTCTTCAAAATTTAGGAAATGTATTTGCATATCTTTAAAACCTTATAAATTGTGATTGAGCAAAGTTGTGAAGCTGAAAACAATTTTGCTGTACTTCATCCAAGCAGAAGATCTATTTTGCAAGGTTTCTATTTTATAACACACAGATTTGATAAGGCAGCGAACAAGAGATTTGATGAGATCTAATGAGTAACTCAAAGGTATTCAGAAAAGACAGGATTCGTGGCATTGTTATTGCAACCATTCAGCTCTGGAGGTAGAAAAAAGGGGGGAAGTCTTTCTTTTATTTGTGCCTCGATTTGATTTCATCTTCATTTCAGGTCCGTGTGTCACTGTTTTCCTGATTTATAAGATATTTCTTACTCAAGTGTCTTCTGTCGACCTGCTACTACGCCATTGATTTACTGATTTCCACCATGAAAAAATAAAGCCGTTAAGAGGTGTCATATTATCTGGGAGAAGTTTTTTGTTGTAATTCTATGTTCTTGTAAAATAAATGAGATTGTTTTTTGGTATTTATTGATGCTTCAGAAAGAAGAAAGGGAAACTGAAACCTGAGAACTAGATATTAGGCTGTAGACCTAGGAAATTGAACAACGCTTATGATGGAAATCCAATAAAAGAACGGGAAATCCAGCAAACAAGATGGAAATCCAATAAGGATATTAAAATCCAACATGTTGTTTTGTCAACAAACTGAAAATTCAATTCGGATATGGGAATTCAACATTTTTGTTTCTCAACAAATTGGAAATTTCATAATGACCATGGAAAAGTGCGGTATAGCACTGAAAACAAAACTTATGGTGCCATGAAAATGGAATTCATTTAAGATGAAATGAAAATGGATTTCATTTAAGAAAATGAAAATTCTTAAATGGAAAAGCTCTCAACTACAAAACAGGTATCATTGTAATAGTTATGTTCCAGAACCCTTAACTGGAGGTTCACAAGAACCCCTCCCATATACTCCCCTCCCAGCCCCCTTAGTAAGTTTCATGAATCGTCTTCTGATCAGTAAGCTACTGAAACGTTAGCAAGCTACCACAACGTCGTAGATAGATGTTTAATGGCTCAATTATAAGCTATTGCTTATATTTACTAGGTTTTTAAAAATTCTACCATCTATTAGATTTCATAGATTTTAATGTTAACTAGTTTCTGGGGAGAATTTTTGCAATGAACTCTTTGTCATGGTTGAAGCATTAGCTGCAACATAGTAAAGAGCGAACCACAGCGCATAGTAACTAAAAGTTAAAAATGTTAAAAACGGTCGTTTTTTCTTCTTTATTCCAGGCCTAGTGGGTTACTAGAACATCATAGAGAGATGCTTAAGAGCTCATTCAAAAGCTATTTCTCATCTGTACGTGGTTTATATAAATTTCGCCCGTGTGCAAGTGCCATATGGCACGAAAAAAGGCACTTTTTATGCCGTTTCTCGAGGGGCGGGATTAGCGGGCTACCAGAACATCGTAGATAGATTTTTGATAGCTCATATAAAACATATTGCTCATATTTACGTTCGTCCTATAAATTCCATAATTTGCAAGTTTCAAATAGCACTAAAAACGGCACTTTTGGCGCCACGTCTCAAGTGGAAAAGCTAGGGCGAGTGGGCTACTAGAACTTTTTATAGTGATGTTTTAAAGGCTTTTTGAAAGCCATTAAACATCTTTTTGAACCTTTTTTGAAAACCTTTGCCCATATCTACGTGCTTTTTATCGATTCTACCATTCATAAGTGAGATATAGCAATGAAAACAACATTTTTGGTGCCACTTCTTAAGTAGAAAATCTTGGAAGCATATAACGGTATCATTGTAATAATTATGGGCCAAAACCCTTAACTGGAGGTTTGCAAGAACACCTCCTGCAACTTCCTTTTGCAGTCCCCCTTAATAAGCTACACAATTAAAGTCCTAAAAACACCAATATATTGAGCTATATTATTAGAGGCGTGGTTCTGTCAGTACAGCGCTAGACTTCAAATTAGATTATCATGCGTTCGATTCCAGCTTGTATTTTTTTTTTTCAATCATGGTTTGTCCCTTCTTATGATCACTTTTCAGATAATCCATTATTTTTGTAAGCTCAATGCACTCATTTTATAAGGCACATCCCAGGAAGGCAGATTTTAAACCTATTACTCACATCTACATACTTTTTATCAATTTTAACATCCAAAAGTGCCATATAGCACTAAAACGGCACTTTTGGTTTTCCACTGAAGAAGTGGCATAAAACGGTACCATTGCAATAGTTATGGTCCAAAGCCCTTAACTGGAGGTTTATAAGATCCCCTCATGCATACTCCCCCTCTAGACCCTCTTAGTAAGTTCCATAAATCAACTAGTCATATTAAAAGTAAAAGATTATTGTGAAAACAAATCAACTAAAACTAAAAACTTTTCAACTAAACATCTACCAAAAATTAAGCTTGATTAATCAACAGTTTTGAATTGAACCTTCAAACTTCACTCTGTGATGAAGCCTGTGTACTAGTTCTAACGGCGGTAATTGAGGGAAAGGGACGTCCCTGCCCCCTTAGTTTTTGCTCTTGCCTAGGTTTTGAAATCACCTTTTTTTGGTCATTTCATTGGAAAAGGCACTTGTTTCATTTAAAAAAGTTGGGGAAACAGCCAAAAGTGCACTTTGCGGAAATGTGCTATCAAGTTAAATTTATAAAAAGTGTATAAATACAAGCTTTTAAATAAGCCCTTAAACAGCTTTCTTTTGTTACAGTAGCCTTCTAGTTTCTGCTAGTCAGTCGGTGATTTATAAAGCCCTGTCTTCATTGTGGCGTTTTCAGGCGAAGTTGGCCGAGTAAAAACAGATTTTTGCTCATCGAAAAACAAACGTTCCTGAAAAACATGTATTGTTTTGTGAAGCATGGTATCTCCCCTATATCGGTGATAATTAGAAGTTATATTAAAAATAAGTTTTCAACTGAAACTAAGAAGTGTCAATAAAACTTAAAACGAGCATCCATTATTCCGTATAAATAAAAAAGATCATGGCAGCGTTGTTTTTGCATTAAATGTTAATCAAAAACGAACAAAGATTATTTTAGAAAACTAAGTTTTTCCGAGGGAAATAAAGAGCGAAGTTGAAACTTAAAACGGACAAAAATTATTACTTCACAGCCTATTTAACACATATATATTAATATAACTAATACTAATAAACCAACTAATTATGTCTCTCTATGCTTTTATGATTATACAAAACTAGCGGTTTACTGAAAACACAAAATAATATAGGAGTTTTGGTACAGTAAAAACAAACCAATCAAGAATACTTTTTATAGGATCAAAATATTATCAATCCCTTTTAGGATCAATCCCTTTTAAGATAAAGCAACAATCCAGGGTAACTAACCTCACAAGCTGCTAACCTCATTTCCTACCTTAACCGCAGCAGTGTTATTCTCGTACATAGCACTAATCACTTTAATGTATTTGTCTGGCATACCATACAAGGATAAAACCTTTACTAAAGCTCTTCTATCAACAGTATCGAACGCTTGCTCATAATCTATAAAAACTGAAAACCAAAGGTGTTTGAAAACTCAGGCACTTCTCAATTATTAGCCTAAGAGTGAAAATTTGGTCGACACATCCTCTACCTTTTCTAAAACCGCACTGCTCTTCTCTTAAAACTTTGTCTGCTGCATCTCTCAGTGTAAAAAGTATCATATTACTAAGTAATTTACTACCTACAGAGACCAGACTAATGCCTCGATAATTACCACACTCACTTTTATCACCTTTCTTATAAAGTGGCTTAATTAAGGTTTTCCTAAAATCGTTAGGTACTTCCCCTTTTTCAAAAATCATATTCATAATCTTCAGTAGCTTATTTCTAACCTCAGAGCCACCATATTTGAGAAACTCATTTACCACCCTATCAGCACCTGGGGCCTTATTATTCTTTAATCCTTTTAGTACTGTTGCTAATTCCTCCTCACAAAACAAATCTTCCTTCACATCCAAGGAATCACAAACTTTTTGATTTTCCTCTATATTTTTTCCTGCAACTCTATCTCGGTTAAGCAAATTCTCAAAATGTTCGGCCCATCTTTCTTTAGTTTTTTCCTTATCGCTAATCGTGACCCCATTCCTATCTTTAACTGGGCCAAGTCCGGATTGACTACTCCCTCTCAATTTGTTAACGTGCCAGTGCAATATTTTACTATTTTGCCGTCTAGCTGCATCTTCCATATCCTCGGCAATTTTATCCATGGCCTCCACTTCACACCTCCTTAGTTCATATTTTAATGCTTTCTCCACTTTCTTTACATTTCTTTTGTTTTCATACGATCTATCACTCAGATAATTCTTGTACAAGTCCTTTCTCCTTTCTATTAAACATAAAGCTTTTTCACTAATATTCTTAGCTGCAGTTCTAGCTTTCTTCCCTAATACACCTTCAGCAACTTCACAAATTATTTTTCTAAAATTATTCCAACCATCTTCCACATTATCAAATTTTAAACTCTGAAGTTTAGTATTCAACTGTTCCTGGAAAGTTTCTCTCAAATTCTCATCCTGGAGTCTGCCAACATCATAACGTCCCGGGAGGTAGTTACCCTTCCGATATTTCAGCTTTAAATTAACCCTTGACACTACTAGATGGTGATCTTTACTTTTAACATCAATAACAGCACTCCTATATACCCTAGTATCTTATATTGATCCTGCCAGTCTTCGGTTTACTATAACATAATCATTAAGGTTTGCTGTCTTACCATCACGTGAATACCATGTTAACTTATGAGCCATTTTATGACCAAACACCGTATTGGTTATAACTAGATTGTTATAACCTACAAAATTGCAAAAGTCTGTATCCATTACTGTTTTCTTTTCGTACACCAAATTTACCTAGGCTGGGATACCATCTATCCCTATTTCTACCAACCTGGGCGTTGAAATCTCCCAGTAATAACATCATATTTCTACCTGGGACCCTGTCTATTTGCTCCTGTAACTGTAAGTAAAATTCATCTGAGTCACTAGTATCTCCGTCAGTCGGTTCTACAGGGGCGTATACTACTATAACTGATACCCTGAACTTTCTAGTCATAAAATGAGCAATTAGTATTCTATTATTAATACCTTCCCAGCCTCAACAAGACTTAGCAGCTTCCTTATTCATCATGAGCCCTACTCCCTGTCTATTTACCCCATCCTTCCTGCCTGAGTAAACAAATTCTATATCCCCTAATTTCATGCTTCCTACCCCTGGGATATGAGTTTCTGAAATTCCTAATAAATCCAGTTCGAATCGTCTGAATTCGTCAGTCAAAATGTCGATACGATAGTCATTTTTTTTAAGTCGTAGCATTCCAAGTTCCAATTTTCATGTTCTTTAAATCATTGAAATTATTTTCGCCTCAGGAAAAGCAATGATCCCGGATACCAGTGCAGGACGGGGATCACATATCTTCTCAAGTCTACACCGAAGTGCTTAAGCCGACTTAGAACCGGACAGCAAGAAGTCCCTGGGACCTCCATGAATGGAGGCTTTGTGCAATCCTGGGCCCATTCTGGTCACAACATGGTTTTCAGCACTTGGCGGTGCTCTTCTATCAACAAGAGTCGAAATCCTGCACAGACAGTCTCAAGCCTATTACCTCCGACTTATTATATATTCATGCCTACAAATATTATGCTACTGCGAGGAGGCAACCCATAATAGATCAATTAGCTAGGAAGAGGTTTTTCAGCCCAAAGACGCCCATCAAAACATACCAAGCCCAGAAAAATTGTCCATTAGTCAGAATCCCGTGCGAATGCTGTGTCGTTTACTAGGCTATAATTACCTCGAGGGGCGCCACTCCTCAAGTGGGAATAGAGTTGACCGCAAGGTCCCCAGTCTTGCAAGTACCCCGAAAAGGTCGAGGCAGCCCTTTGCAGAGGCTGTTGTCCATAGATCTGAATCTTACGCCCTGCCGTAGTTGTCCTCCTATAGAGGATCCTCCCGCGATGGTGTTCTGCATCACCATGCAATTTAACCCATTATTGGGAGAAGGTTTGCAACTCAAGGGACTTGTGGACAAACCAGTGGGCCCTTTTGAGTGTACATTTGAGGGGCCTTCTTCCTCCTCCGCCTTTATTTATGACCCCGGGCGAGGGTGACCCGAGGGTATGACCCCAGTTTCTATTATGGACCCCCAGGGACAAGGTCCCCCCTTGGTCCGTGCCCCCTACGGAGGTACCCTACATATCTGTAGAGCGTTCCCCTATCGCCACCTGGGGACACGCTGAATGGCCTGGGGGAGGCCACGAACATAAACATGAAATTAATTAAAAATATTAGGTTTCCTTAAAATATTAAGTTTCCTAAAAATATAATGCGAGATAATATTACCGTTGAAAAAAAAGGAGATATACTATTACTTTTTTCATATCAGGTAAATTTTACAAAACTTCAAAAAGTTGTTTAAGAAGTCAGCAAGAAATATTTAGATTAATTATACTCTAATCAATACGCCATTTCTTGATAAGCAATCGTATGATTTTCAAATACAGCTACATAGCAAATAAGACTACATCACAAAAAGTAAATTGCCGCTTATTTTACTATGGACAATCCGACAAAAAGCAAGTCGGCTGTTAGGCCAGAGTCATCGTGGCAACAATGGCCTCGTGGCTTTTGCTGGTTCATGTACATAATATTAATTCTAATACGCGTTTGAGGCTAAGCAGCATCTTTTTCCGTCTCTAGGCTACATTTTGCACCCGAGGATGATAAATTGCCAGAGATTGTGCTTTTTGGCTGTCCATCCTGGCCAAACGAAAAGCTGGTCGTCGTACATGGCTTAGGAGGGTGTTTTAACAAAAAAATTAAGGGAAATTCCTGATTAAAATAAATTGTGAAGCTTTCAATAGATTAAGGCGGGGGAGGAGCGGCCGCAGCTGTGTTAGTCTGGTGCTGCAGTAAGTTGTTACAACAAAAATGCACTATGGAATAGTAAGGAGCGAAGAACTGTAGCAGTACGAATTGTAAGTATGGAACGACGCGGCTCAATAGTAACCGAAACTCTAAAAGACGGAATTTTGATATCAATAGATCCATCAAAAGATGCCCATACTACTGATTCCAAATACGTAAGATTCATCAAGTTTGGTGTTACCCATCAAAAACTACGAGCTTGAGAAAATCTGCCTGATTTTCGAAAAAGGGGGGAAACATCCACTAGAAGTCAGCAAATCGTAATGAAAATTACACCATCAGATTCAAAGTATCAGAGATCCCTGCTGTAGAAGTTTCAAGCTCCTATATACAAAAATGTGGAATTTTGTATTTTTGACGGAAGAAATATCACGGATGCATCTTTATTGTCTTTTTCTTTCAGGGGTAATCGTATCGAACCGGTGATCCTAGAAGATCGAAAGAAGGCTCATTTGACCGTAATGCCTTTTTTTAGTGGCCAAAAATATTGAAGGACAACTAGCCCCTCTCCCATGCCTCTTTGTCCCCAAAGTCGTCCGATATAAACTTTGAGATAGCCATTTTGTTTAGCATAGTCGGAAGATCCATTAACTATGTCTATGAGGATGCCTTTCCTCCCACAACCCCCGGGGAAAGAATAAAAGCTATGAACTTTGTCCATTGTTTACATGTAGTATTGGTTATTGGAAAGTATGCAGATATTTTTCGAGGGGGTATTTTCTGTGGGGAGGGGTATTTTCTACGGGAAAAATTTTCCATTGGGAGGGAAGTTTCTGGGGGTAAGCTTTCCAGAGGAAACTTTACGCGGGGTGAACTTTGCCAGAATTCATATACTAACTTCGTTTTAATTGTCTCATTTTCTTTTGACGACTCCATTTTATGTGTGGATATGTTCTGGAGGAATTGTCAATGAGGATGGAATTGTCAGAAGGAATTTTCCGGGGGGTGGCTATCTTACGTGGGAAAAAATTTCCATGGAGGAGTTTCCCGTGAGGGGAGGGAATTCTTATGGAGGTAAGAAATTAAATAAATTAAATTAATAAGAAATTAAATAAAAAAGGTTGTTCAACTAAAAGTAAGGAGTAACATTAAAACTCAAAACGAACAGAAATTATTTCGTATATGAAGGGGATGCCATTTCTTCAATAAATTGCTCTTTACGCTAAAGTTTGATTGTTTGTCCCAATTTCCTGAGAACGAATACTGAAACACAAGGGCCGTTTAATTAGAATATGAAGCTTTTTACAGGTGCTAAGACTTTAGCGTGAAGAGCAAAGTATTAATGAGGGAGCAACCCCTTCATATACAGAAAAATTTCTAATGGTTTTGAGTTTTAATATTACGGCTTACTTTCAGTTGAGATTTTTTTTTTATTTAATTTCAGATAGGAGATAATTATAGCTTATAATCACCGGCAAACATGGGCACCAATACCCAAGAATATAGGTTGAGGAGACAAGGATTTTTAAATGAAGAGGCAGCAAAAAGTTATTTGCAATACCTAGGAGGGGGGGGGGCAATTTTATTCTTTTTTCAATTTTTTTTCTATAGAAATGCTAAATTGTCATTTGGTAAAATTCTACTTTAGCTATTTTTGGCTATCTTGGAAAGGGGTTAGGTTAGGAAAATAAACTTTCAGGGATGAGTCTACAGGCTAAAATTTGTCCCGGGAAGGTGTTTTGACATGCCTACCTCAACTCCTCCTCCCCTAAGTGGGTCCTGGAACTTGCCTACATGACATGTCTATATACCTATTAAAATTTTGACAAAACAACATTTTACCTTAATTTTCAGTTATCAGTTTCATTTTCTCTGGCTTTAGTTCTGAAAATGCAAATCCTGTTATTTGAATAGAATTTTAAGCCATATCAAAGTTTTTTTCAAAATTTAGGAAATGTATTTTCATATCTTTAAAACCTTATAAATTAGAATTAATTTTGTTGTACTTCATTTAAGCAGAAGATCTATTTTGCAAGGTTTCACTTTTATAACACACAGATTTTTAAAGGTTATCAAAGATCATGACCCTCTACAGGGAGCGGGAGTGGAGGTAGGTATTTCAAAATACCTTCACAGGACATACTTTAGCCTGTAGACCCATCCCTGAAAGTTTCATTTTTCTAACTTAACCCCTTTCCAAGATAGCCAAAAGTATAATTTTACCCAATGTTCCTTGTAAATATATATTGACATACCTGAAGATAGTGCTAATTGTAGAAGAAATAGAAGTCCAATTAGCTTCATCATTTTATTACGAGATCAGAAAACAAACTAAATGGCGAAAGTAATATTGAAACTTAATTACAGTTCACCTTTAGGCGCGCTAAGCCCGACGTTTATTGATACCCGTAACCTTCGCAAGGGGTTTCCACGATTTACAATAAATCTATAGCTTAATCAGAAAACTGATTTATTGCATCAAGAAAAACAGAGCAGTTTATTGAGTTAAAATTTGGTGCAATATCTAAGAAACGAAAATAAAAGTCGATTACATTTACGCAACTGGAGAACAGTTTCTATTTATACACCTGGAAGAACAGCAGGGCCGACAATTCGTAATAATGCAGGGGGGGGGGGGGGATGTTTCTTAATTTAAAAAAAGAAAATTCATAATACAGAATTTTTCTAAATCAGCGGGTCGGATTTTTACTCTTTTAAATTTTTAATTTAAAACATCATAAAAAGCTTTTTTTCTAAGGGACCTTCCCCCGTAATTGGTACCCCTGAAGACAATAGTTTAGTTAAACACACACATTTAAGATCCTTATTTTAATTGAGCGTTTGAGAATCAAAACTGTTTAAACTTGTTCTCCTGGATCCAAATATATAATGATTATAATAATAGGTACTGCTACATTAAACGGACACTTTTATATACTAATGAGAGACGAAACCCGCCAGATTGGTTTTTTTCAAGAGACCGCTATTCAGAAATGGAATGCAAAGAGTATTTTTGATTGCGGTTACGATATTTAAACTGTTAATTTTTGGGGTTTAGAGGGGGAAAAGGTACCTAGGTTAGGTTATGTTACTTATTTAATATATGGTATGCTTTACCTCCACCCCCGTAATGCGCAAATACATAGCCCAAATTTGTTTATAAAATATTATATATTCATCCTATTTTATTTCATTAGCATTAACCAAACTTGACTTTTTAGAAGTGACCATATAATGCACCAGTACCTAATAATATTATTATATTGACTTTAATAATATACAATATTATGGAATATTTATCGGCCTGAATTGATTTATTCACGGTTCACCATGAACCAAACATGTACTATAAATTTTCGTTGAGGCCCTCTCGAGGGCCTGAACGGAATTCAGGCCATCTAAACAGGGCCCTCATGAGGCTTTGGGTCAATTCACATGGAAAAAAGTCAGGGGATTTGGAAAGGTCGGCGAAAACCCAATTATATGGGGGAATAGACATGGACCCATTTTTTAAAACTTAACCACAACGATATGGTATGAATATTAGATGTGGTTACAACATTCGGGTGCAACCAGATTTTCACTTGAAGGCGAGAGTTGCTATCTCAAAAAGTAATGTCTTTCTTGAACAGTCTTTGAACAATGTCTTTTTTGTGTCATCCAGAATTCGTTTCGCACTTTTGAATTGTAGAATATAGTTTCTTGGAGAGATGTAAATAAAGCTGACGAGATTCTGAAATGGATGGAAGTTCAAGTCCCCACCCCAATCTCAAATACCAGATCAAAGGAAAGTCTCTCTTCCCGTGAAACAATTCCCAGTTCCCTAGGATATAAGGATATATAGTGTCTTATAACGATATTCACGATTCTAAGTCTACATTTAAGGGAGTATTGAGAAACCAAATCCATTCATCTTTTATTCTCTTTCCAAGTTTTCTACTTTATCTCTTAACTAGTTTTCTGTTGTGTTTTGATGTGTGTATTGACTTAAATTTATTTGAATAGTAATACAATTTTGCTGCCTTTTGTATACATGCACAACTGCGTACATAATAAATTATTCTATTTTTTGTGTTTTTTTTACCCCCCCCCCCCTCCCTCAGAATGTGCTTGCTTGTTGGAGCTAGATGACGCAATGGCCATATAATATTTGTTGATAAGAAGATGAAAAAAATACAGGGATACCCTTTCCCAGAAAGAAATAAGTTGGAGCGTGCCTATTAAATTCGGGGAGTTTTCACACTTTTGTTACATTGAAAAGGCCAATTTTTATTTGCTTTTGGCTAAGTGGCTATATATTTGGGGAGTATGTAAATTGGGAGTTTTAACACATATCATACTTTGAAAAAGCTAATTTTTATTTGCTTTTGGCTAATTGGCTATTGATAATCTTGGGAAATCAGAGTTCTCAAAATTTCCCCAGATTTCCCCCACCCAATGTCACAAACATATACAAAACTCCAAGTTACTGCTTATTTATAAACTGTGATATTTTCCGAACGCCTTTGCTTAGAAAATTTTTGCAGGCATGCCCCCTCTTCTGGCCCACTGACTGCGGATGCCTGTGAATGAACTGTGTACCAGGGGCATCGTTGGGGGAGGGGGGGTAGCGGGGAAGTTGCCCCCAATACTCTGGAAAAAATTATATATCCCGTGCCCCTTGACTATCCAGATATGGACCCCTCTTCTTCCCCCCTCCCCCCAATAAAAATGCTGGAGATTCACCCCTGCTGTGTTCGTAATGAAATAAATCGCTTGTTGATTAGTCGTCACACCTAACAAACGAATCTACTAATAAAACATTAAATTTAAAAATGATTCTTAGTATTTAGTTGAGAAGTATTAATGGATTCAAGCAATTACAAATAAAACATCTGAATGTTTCAGGGGGGAAATCACTGTCTTCGGCGGTCGTTGAAAAAAATATGAGAACAATAAAAACTAACTGACAATTATAGCGTGTCTGATTCGACCTGTTTTATTGAAAAATCCTACTAAGAAAATCCAAATAAAAATTATCTTAAGAAGAGGTATGTAGGCGAGAAAACGTGGAAAAGGATGTTGTAGGAAAAAGTGAAAAGCCTTAGCAGGGTGTAAATAGGAAAGACAAAACTAAAAGAGGGTGATGTACTCTGGGTCAAATCAACTGTTTTGGCGCTGGGTCAAAACCAACCACAATGTGAACATTAAAGGGATGTTTGGGTCATTGATATTTTCATTTTAAAACAGTCTTTTAGTGAATAACAAGATACATTTTATTAGAAAAATAATTACAAAGCGCTTTTAAACTTTAATTATTATTATAAAAACTAAAAAAACCTGCGAATCTCTCCGCGGTGACTCGTGGGTCATTGGTGGCCGATTCCGTTCCACATCCGTATTTTGCCTATATTTTGGAATAAAGATAGAATATTCCGAATTTCCTTCATTATCTTTATGTGTCATACTGTCTCTGCGGCTGTTCAGTTTCACATATGGAGGGAATTTCCCACGAGGGAATTTTATGCAGGTAGTGGTTTTAGTAATATATATATATATATATATATATAATATATATATATATATATATATTATATATATATATATATATATATATATATATATATATATTTTTTTTGGGGGGGGGGGGGGATTTTCAGGGGGAATACATCTAGCAGCATGTAGACCATTGTTTCCTTATCTTGTTAGTGTTGCCGCCCCCCAGACACAATTCCCTAATAAAAATACTTGTCTCTGCTGTTCAGTTTCACATGTGGAGGGAATTTCCCACGAGGGAATTTTATGCAGGGAACATATATATATTTTTTTTTTGGAGGGGGGGGGGGAATTTTTCGGGGGAATTCATCTAGCAGCATGTAGACCATGGTTTCCTTATCTTGTTAGTGTTGCCCCCCCCCCCCTCCCCCCAGACACAATTCCCTAATAAAAATACTTAGCAAGTAGTTAATGTGACAATACGTCTCCAAGGGACAACCCACAAATTTTGCTTAAGATATATAATAAAGATATTTATTTATTAATCCCATCATGGAAGTGGACAAATGAAGGGCATTGGGACTCAGGCCTCCAGAAATCCTAAGTTTTCACCAGTCTGGGGACTTCTAACTGAAACTATCGACTAGTCTTGTTTTTCATTATTGACCCAAAATAAGCTCCTCCTAGATGCAGAAACCAAATGCATCAAAATCAGTGGGGAAAGCAGTGAATATATTTCGTTGAAGGCTTCATTCTAAATCATTATTTGGGTTGTAGACCCGTTTCTGAAATTTTATTCATACCCTGCACCAAATAACTCCATGATAACAAAATCAGGTAACCAGCTAGAAGGGGTGGGGGTAAAGGGGAGGTAGGAATTTTCAGCACCCTATTTAGGTCGTCAATCCCGTTTGAATTTCTCTTTCACCTAGCTTAAGCAATTTCAGCAACTCCTTCCTCAACACTTTTCCTTTGTGCTATAGCTTGACTTTTTGTCACAATTCTTTAAGAAAGACTGCTCAAACACAAGGGCCGTTGAACCTGAATGATAAGAATGTTTAAAGAACTTTAATACTTTAGTGTACAAAGCGAGGATCGAGAAAGGACATCTCCCTAATTTACTGAATAATTTCTGCTCGTTTTATGTTTTATTGTTGCTCCTTACTTTCAATTGCAAAAACTTTTGTCTTTCATTTAATAAACTTTTAAATCAAAACTAAAAATAATTATAAACACAAATCTTTATCCATCACGCTGTTTTAAAAATAGTACAATTTTTTTGGTTCCGACTGACTGACAGAACTATCTCTATTCTTAGGCCTGAGGGAATTAGCTCCCCCCCCCCCGCTAGATTTTGAAAATATTTTTTTAGCACTTCCAATTGCAAACTAATAAAAAAGGAACAAATCCCTCCCACAGATTTTGAAAATAATTTTTTTTTTCTTCATTTAAGAAAAAAGAAACACAACCTGCCCCCCCCCCCCATTTCCTTGGATTGACGTCATTATCGTACAAACATAGCACTTTTGACTAATTTAGTTTTAGAAGATATTTTATAATCGGATCAGAGCTGACTAAACTATCCAATTTAATCTAGTATAAATGCTAACCAAGGCCGTATGAAAAATAAATTACCTCCCCCCTTAAAATAAATTATGGATACGCTCTTGATGGTAACCGAAAGACGTTGAGCTGAATGGAGCTAGTTGCCAGGGACTGAGCTGAATTGCTTTGAGTTGAATTAGGGTTGGGTTGTATGAGACTGAATAATATGGGGGTTGAGCTAAATGAGGGTCCAGTCGAATGGCGCTGAACTTAATGAGGGTTGCGATAAATGGGGTTGGGCTGAATGTGGTTGAGGAGCATGAAGTTGAGTTCTCGATGACGAGTTTGGCTTAAGAAAACAGAGGAGAGAGGGGTGAATTTGCGTAAAATTGAATAAAATGGGAGCTGAGCTTAACAAGAGCTGAGTGGCACTGAGTTAAATGATCAACATCTCAGTTTTGATATAGACTCACTAGGTCATTTTCTCAAGTTCTATTTGCATTTTATCCGCATTTAATTGAAATCTATTCGTTAATAAATGTAAGCATATTTTACTCGTACGTATTTAATAGGATTTTTCTGACTAAGTGAGAAACTGTGGCTATCGTTTTGTAGTTCATAAGATTAAACAGAATGTAATTCCTTATTGCGGGAAAATGGCAAGTAAGGTTGGGAGTTTAATATATGAACTGACCTTAAGAAAGTCACTACCAGACCACAGGGTAGGGAAATGATTTAGATACGGCTTTGTCTGCAGGAAGCTGCGCACCTATTTTATACTATACTAACATATATCCCCTGTTTTGTGTAATAGTTTTTACTGACAAGTTTTAATTCTGAAACCCGATATGGAAATTGTTTCCGCCGAACTTTGTAAAAAGAAAATTGCGGCTTTATTGGTTATAGTAAAGCAAAGGTTAAATTGGGTATGTCGGCAAACCCCGTGGAGACGAGTCGTTCGAAACAGTGTTTTATCATTACTTTAATTGTTTAGTATTTTCACAGGCGTTTATCTAGCACTGCGTTTGAGGAGTGTTCACCTTTGAGGGTGTGGTTACAGGTCACAAAATTATGACTATTAATTAATACCTTTTAGTTATAGAAAAGGTTTCTGAAAACAAATATATATTTTTTTAAGTAGTGTTCCAAACACTAACTTCAGCACAATAATATATTGCAGGAATGTAAACAGGACTTTTTTTGGGGGGGGGGGAAGAAATAATAATAAATATCATGCTCATTTTCAGAGTTGAAAAAGGAATGCTCAGAAATGTATTTTTTTTTTATTTTTGGGGTAGGGCATGATCTCAAGGCCCTTTTTTTGTGAATGTCCTTTACGTATTGAGCTGCCGATGAAAATTTTCTTCTCTTTGTTATTTAGCATTAGCAGAAAAGTCCTGGCAAATAAAAGCATCAAACGCTCAGGAGTTCTCAAGTTAAATTAGCAAAATAAATTCAAACCGGTAGAATGTGGTCAGGGGTGGATCCAGGATTTTTTTTAGGGGGGGGGGGAGAAATAGGTTGATCTGAAAAATTTTTTAGGGGGGGGGCGCAAAATAGGTTGATCCGATATGCTTGCGTTAGGAGCAAGTTTAATTAACGCAAACTTTAGTTAATTAAGTAACTTACACTACTTTAGACTACGCTAGGGGGGGGGGGGTTGCCCCTCGACCCCCCTCTGGATCAGCCACTGAATGTGGTATTGTCTTTTCATCAAGCTTATGAAGACGGTGGAATTTTGCTGTATGTTTTATTATATGATAGTTATACAACAGAAAGAATTTATTTACATTGAAAAATAAAGTTTTTAACGATAGTTCAGCTTCTTTTCCGTGAAAATTCACGCTGTTTCAAAAATTATGTCAAACTCAGAAATTAGCGTGCACTGTCTTCTAGTTTTAAGGCGAATCGTTTCTAATTAGAAGGCGAGAATCTAGTTCGTTATTAAAAATATCCTGAAAATTCTATTTAAGAAAATTTATGATTCTATTTAAGGGAAATTACTATCCTTTTCCACTGTGCTAAAAAGTGTGTACTACTGTCAAGTAATTTTGTAAGCCAATAACATTCTTTCCTATTTTAGGACCGACAAATCGCCCTGTATTTTTTAAATATCATTGACCAGATAAATTTAAGCTCAGTGAAAAAATAGGACAGACAAATAACTATAATTTGTGTAGAGAAAATAGCCAGGGATGTCAATTGGTAAAATGTGAAGGGGGGGGGCAGAATTTACTCTTGAAAATATTGGGGAGGGGTATCTTCTGCCCTCAACGGATGCACCTCGAAATAATACCACCCTTATAGTACAGATTGGTCATGTCTTATGAAATATTAGGCCAGTAATGAGAATGAAACAATTTTGATTTACAAAATGTTTAAAAAATAAACTCCCATTTCCTTTGTACAATGGACCCTAAAAATATTCTCAACTAATTCTGACCGTGCAATTAATATATTAATTTCATATGTTAACTAAACTTATAAAATATAAAAATATTAAAATTATTCCAATCTATTAAAGGTATACTAATTTAAATAATACATATACGACTCTCGTACTTTCGAGAGTAAGACAGTCATACTTTCGTACTTTCCTGTTGTTCCTGTTTCCTGTTCGTAGTTTCCTTATTTTTCAGGCTCATTTGTCTGTATAAGAGGCTATCCGTTCACGTCTAATCCGTTTCTATCTAGGCTATCCGTTTCTAAAAGAAATGGGTTAATGGCAGATTGGGTGAAATACCCACTTCTTGAACCTGCAGCTTCTATCTCAAACCAAGTTGTGTACCCAACAGTCTGAGTTAATCACCGCTTCAGCAGTTAATTCACTGTAATGATTTGTCTAAATTTTCAAACAGTTTGAAAATTTAGAATTTTGGTCTTCCTCCCTTTAATGATGACTCCTAATTGGGCCTTGGGGAGGGAACAGTTCCTTAGTCTGGGAATTAATTGCCCTTTAGGTTATTGAAAATACCTTTTTGGGTAATTTCTTTCTAACTGCAATTCTGAATTCTAACTGAGATTAATCTTCCAGAAGAAGCAAAAAATGTTTTCTCATCATTTTGAAACGTAGTATTGGATGCATGCTAAAGAGAATGCCAGGTCCCATGTTTTTACCCCCCACCCCCCACAAACATACACTAAAAAAACAAAATAAAAATAAAACACAAAAAATCAAAATTTCTACTTATTTCTTATTTAAATTAAAAATAATTTAAATAGTAATAATTTAAATAAATAATATATAAATAACTAATAATTAATATATGTATAATATAAAACAGTTCATAAAAAATGAACTGTAAGTAAGGAGGGACTCGGTATAATAGTAACTGAAACTTAAATAAGACAGAATTTTGACAAATTAAAAGAATTTAATTTTCGTGTTGATTAAACAAAGAAAGAAGAAGTTTTTTCAAATGAAAGTAAGAAACAACGTTAGCAGAAAGGGGGGTGCTACTCTCACGACTCACCCCTGCTGCCACCTACAACTTTTTTACATAATTTATGCATGTTTTTATGGTTCGTTGTCAGTGAGAATGAAAAAAACAGGATTTTTCTCACATTTATGGATGTTTCTTGGACGGTTATGTGTGTTGGTCAATTTATTTGATGTTTTTCATGGATGTCAACATCAATTTATGTCTATTTTATGGTTTTTGTCAGTGAGAATGAAAAAACAGGAATTTTTTCACTTTGATGGTTGTTTTCTGGATTATTGAGTCTAAAGGGGACAGGGTCAATGACACTTCGTTCAAGATCATTTGATTGTTGTTGTTGTTTTGGTCAAGTACACGCTCGGGGCGAATGTCAATAATTCCCCTTAGAAACAACAAATTAATTCCCCTTTCTTGACAAATCAATCAACCATGACATCAACTGTCAGACATTAAAAAACTTCACAGAAACGATTCACCTTGACATCACCTGTCAGATATTAATAAACTTTGCCCCGGAAACAATTCTGATCGAACTCCAAAGATATTAATTAACTTCGCCCCGGAAACAATTCTCCAAGAAACTCCGGCGAATGTTTTGATCTTAGAGATGAAGATACTAACGTGGGAAAGGGTTTCTTAGTAATTTGAAATGTGACAGCGCAGGGATGCCAAAAACAAAAGGAACACGCTGAAATTACGTTTAGGGGTTATTTGGGCGAAACCGTTTTAGACATTTTATGGAATTATTTCGGCGAAACAGTTAGAGACATTTTAAAAGATGATTTTAGAAGATGTTTTAGAAGAGGTTTTGAGATTGGTCGTTATAATACACAAGTTCCATTTGAACAGTGTCGTGAGGTCCCCTACCCCAACCCCAAAGGGCTCCGACCCCCCTACCCCAACCCCAAAGGAAGCCCCCGGCCCCCAAAGGCTCCCCCGGGCTCCCAAAGGGTCCCTCGGGTCCCCCAAAGGGCCCCCGGCGCCCCAAAGTTCCCTGAACCCTCATGTTTTAATATTTTTTTAAGGCTATATTATATCTTTTCAGAACAAGTTCCTTTCTTAATGTCGTTCCTTAACCATTTTCCAACTTGAAGTACCCATCCATTTCACCCACAACTTTACTATTAGGGTTTTCGAATACATCAACATCAAGCAATAGTTTTCAAAAGACATTTCAGAGCAACTTCTTTTCTTAATGTTCCCTTCTAAACCCATTTTCCAACTTGTAGTACCTGTCCTTTTCACCCACAACTTTACTTTACAGCTTTTTAGATACCTCAACACCAAGAAATACCTTTCAAAAGGCATTTCAGAGCAAGTTCCTTTCATAATGTCCCTCCTAAACCCATTTTCCAAGTTGAAGTACCCATCTTTTTCACCCACAACTATACTTTACAGCTTTTTGGATACCTCAACACCAAGAAATACCTTTCAAAAGGCATTTCAGAGCAACTTCCGTTTTTAATGTCCCTTCTAAACCCATTTTCCAACTTGAAGCATCCATCCTTTTCACCCAGAACTATACTTTACAGCTTTTTGGATACCTCAACACCAAGAAATACTTTTCAAAAGACATTTCAGAGCAAGTTCCTTTGTTAATGTCCCTTCTAAACCCATTTTACAAGTTGAAATACCCATCCTTTTCACCCACAACTATACTTTACAGCTTTTTGGATACCTCAACACCAAAAAATACCTTTCAAAAGCCATTTCAGAGCAAGTTCCTTTCTTAATGTCCCTTCTAAACCCATTTTCCAACTTGAAGTACCCATCCTTTTCACCCATAACTTTACTTTACAGCTTTTTGGATACCTCAACACCAAGAAATACTTTTCAAAAGGCACTTCAGAGCAAGTTCCTTTCTTAATGTCACTCATAAACCCATTTTACAAGTTGAAGTACCCATCCTTTTCACCCACAACTTTACTTTACAGCTTTCTGGATACCTCAACATCAAGAAATACTTTTCAAAAGACATTTCAGAGCAAGTTCCTTTCTTAATGTCCCTCCTAAACCCATTTTACAAGTTAAAGCACCCATCCTTTTCACCCAGAACTTTACTATACAGCTTTTTGGATACCTCAACACCAAGAAATACTTTTCAAAAGGCACTTCAGAGCAAGTTCCTTTCTTAATGTCACTCATAAACCCATTTTACAAGTTGAAGTACCCATCCTTTTCACCCACAACTTTACTTTACAGCTTTCTGGATACCTCAACATCAAGAAATACTTTTCAAAAGATGTTTAAGAGCAAGTTCTTTTCTTAATGTTCCTCCTAAACCCATTTTACAAGTTAAAGCACCCATCCTTTTCACCCAGAACTTTACTATACAGCTTTTTGGATACCTCAACACCAAGAAATACTTTTCAAAAGACATTTCAGAGCAAGTTCTTTTCTTAATTTCCCTCCTAAACCCATTTTACAAGTTAAAGCACCCATCCTTTTCACCCACAACTACACTTTTCACCTTTTTGGATACTTCACCACCAAGAAATACCTTTCAAAAGGCATTTCAGAGCAATTTCCTTTCTTAATGTCCCTTCTAAACCCATTTTCCAACTTGAAGCACCATCCTTTTCACCCACAACTTTACTTTACAGCTCTTTGGATACCTCAACACCAAGCAATACTTTTCAAAGGCTTTTCAGAACAAGTTCTTTACGTAATGTCCTTCCTAAACCAATTTTACAAGTTGAAGCATCCATCCTTCTCACCCACAACTTTAAATTACAGCTTTTTGCATACCTCAACACCAAGAAATACTTTTCAAAAGGCATTTCAGAGCAATTCCCTTTCTTAATGTCCCTTCTAAACCCATTTTCCAACTTAAAGCATCCATCCTTTTCACCCACAACTTTACTTTACAGCTCTTTGGATACCTCAACACCAAGCAATACTTTTCAAAGGCTTTTCAGAACAAGTTCTTTTCGTAATGTCCTTCCTAAACCAATTTTACAAGTTGAAGCATCCATCCCTTTCACCCACAACTTTAAATTACAGCTTTTTGGATACCTCAACACCAAGAAATACTTTTCAAAAGGCATTTCAGAGCAAGTTCCTTTCTTAATGTCCCTTCTAAACCCATTTTACAACTTGAAGTACCCATCCATTTCACCCACAATTTAACTTTACAGCTTTTTGGTTACCTCAACACCAAGAAATGCCTTTCAAAAGGCATTTCAGAGCAATTTCCTTTCTTAATGTCCCTTCTAAACCCATTTTCCAACTTGAAGTACCCATCCATTTCACCCACAACTTTACTTTACAGCTTTTTGAATGCCTCAACACCATGAAATACCTTTCAAAAGGCATTTCAGAACAAGTTCCTTTCTTAATATCCTTCTTAAACCAATTTTACAAATTCTAAATTTTTTCTTAGGAATATTTCAGTAGTGTTTTGTTATGGTTTACAGTGTCACAGTTACATTCTCTTGATTTTTCAAAGTTCATTTTGAATTTCTTTCATTGAAATGCAAGAGTTGGAATATTTCAGCAGTGTTTTGTCGTGGTTTACCTTATCACAGTTACATTTTATTGATTTGTCAAAGTTTATTTTGAATTTCTTTCATTGAAATGCAAGAGTTGGAATATTTCAGTAGTGTTTTGTCGTGGTTTACCTTATCACAGTTACATTTTATTTATTTGTCAAAGTTTATTTTGAATTTTTTTCACTCAAATGCAAGAGTTGGAATATTTCAGTAGTGTTTTGTCGTAGTTTACCTTGTCACAGTTACATTCTATTGATTTGTCAAAGTTCATTTGAATTTCTTTCATTGAAATGCAAGAGTTGGAATATTTCAGTAGTGTTTTGTTATGTTTTACATTGTCACAGTTACATTCTCTTGATTTTTCAAAGTTCATTTTGGTTTTCTTTCGTTGAAATGCAAGAGTTGGAATATTTCAGTAGTGTTTTGTCATGGTTTACCTTGTCACAGTTACATTCTCTTAAATTTTCAAAGTTCATTTTGGTTTTCATTCGTTGAAATGCATGATTTGGAATATTTCAGTAGTGTTTTTTTATGGTTTACCTCGTCACAGTTACATTTTCTTGATTTTTCAAAGTTCATTTTGGTTTTCTTTCGATGAAATGCAAGACTTGGAATATTTCAATAGTGTTTTGTCGTGGTTTACCTTGTCAAAGTTACATTCTCTTAATTTTTCAAAGTCCATTTTGAATTTTTTTCATTGAAATGCAAGAGTTGGAATATTTCAGTAGTGTTTTGTCGTGGTTTACCTTATCACAGTTACATTTTCTTGATTTATCAAAGTTCATTTTGGTTTTCTTTCGTTGAAATGTAAGAGTTGGAATATTTCAGTAGTGTTTTGTTGTGGTTTACCTTGTCACACTTACATTATCTTAATTTTTTAAAGTTCATTTTGGATTTCTTTCGATGAAATGCAAGAGTTGGAATATTTCAATAGTGTTTTGTTATGGTTTACCTAATCATAGCTACATTCTCTTAATTTTTCAAAGTTCATTTTGGATTTCTTTCGTTGAAATGCATGAGTTGGAATATTTCAGTAGTGTTTTGTTGTGGTTTACCTTTTCACAGTTACATTCTCTTGATTTTTCAAAGTTCATTTTGAATTTCTTTCGTTGAAATGCAAGAGTTGGAATATTTCAGTAGTGTCTTGTCGTGGTTTAGCTTGTCACAGTTACATTCTCTTAATTTTTCAAAGTTCATTTTGGTTTTCTTTCGTTGAAATGCAAGAGTTGGAATATTTCAGTAGTGTTTTGTTGTAGTTTACCTTGTCACAGTTACACTCTCTTATAATTTTTCAAAGTTCATTTTGGATTTCTTTCGAGGAAATGCAAAAGTTGGAATATTTCAATAGTGTTTTGTCGTGGTTTACATAGCCACAGTTACATTCTCTTGATTTTTCAAAGTCCATTTTGAATTTCTTTCATTGAAATGCAAGAGTTGGAATATTTCAGTAGTGTTTTGTCGTGGTTTACCTTGTCACAGTTACATTCTCTAGATTTTTCAAAGTTCATTTTGGTTTTTTCGTTGAAATGTAGGAGTTGGAATATTTCAGTAGTGTTTTGTTGTGGTTTACAATGTCACACTTACATTCTCTTAATTTTTCAAAGCTCATTTTGGATTTCTTTTGATGAAATGCAAGAGTTGGAATATTTCAACAGTGTTTTGTCGTGGTTTACCTAGTCATAGTTACATTCTCTTAATTTTTCAAAGTTCATTTTGGATTTCATTCATTGAAATGCATGAGTTGGAATATTTCAGTAGTGTTTTGTTGTGGTTTACAATGTCACACTTACATTCTCTTGATTTTCAAAGTTCATTTTGGATTTCTTTCGTTGAAATGCAAGAGTTGGAATATTTCAATAGTTACATTCAGTTACATTCTCAGTTTACATTCAGTTACATTCAGTTTACATTCAGTTACATTCTCAGTTACATTCTTTTTTTACAGTTACATTCTCTTGACTTTTCAAAGATAATTTTGGTTTTCTTTCGTTGAAATGCAAGAGTTGGAATATTTCAGTAGTGTTTTGTTGTGCTTAAACCTAACTTAACCTAACCTAACCTAACCTAACAAAAATCAAGAAAATGTAACTGTGTCAAGGTAAAGCACAACAAAACACTACCGAAATATTCCAAGTCTTGCATTTCAACGAAAGAAAACAAAATTATTTTGAAAAATCAAGAGAATGTTACTGTGACAAAGTAAACCACGGTAAAACACTATTGAAATATTCCAACTCTTGCATTTCAATGAAAGAAATCCGAAATGAACTTTGAAAAATCAAGAGAATGTAACAGTGACTAGGTGCACCATAGCAAAACACTACTGAAATATTCCAACTCTTGCATTTCAACGAAAGAAATTCAATATGAACTTTGAAAAATCAAGAGAATGTATCTGTGACAGGATAAACCACGACAAAACACAACTGAAGTATTCCAACTCTTGCATTTCAATTAGTGAAATTCAAAATGAACTTTGAAAAATCAAGAGAATGTAATTGTGACAAGGTAAACCACGACAAAACCCTACTGAAATATTCCAAGTCTTGCATTTCAACGAAAGAAATTCAAAATGAACTTTGAAAAATCAAGAGAATGTATCTGTGACAGGATAAACCACGACAAAACACAACTGAAGTATTCCAACTCTTGCATTTCAATAAGTGAAATCAAAATGAACTTTGAAAAATCAAGAGAATGTAATTGTGACAAGGTAAACCACGACAAAACCCTACTGAAATATTCAAACTCTTGCATTTCAACGAAAGAAATTCAAAATGAACTTTGAAAAATCAAGAGAATGTAACTGTGACAAGGTAAACGACAAAAAAACACTACTGAAATATTGCAACTATGAACTTTGAAAAATCAAGAGAATGTAACTGTGACAAGGTAAACCATGACAATACACTACTGAAATATTCCAACTCTTGCATTTCAATGAGTGAAATTCAAAATGAACTTTGAAAAATCAAGAGAATGTAATTGTGACAAGGTAAACCTCGACAAAACCCTACTGAAATATTCCAACTCTTGCATTTCAACGAAAGAAATTCAAAATGAACTTTGAAAAATCAAGAGAATGTAACTGTGACAAGGTAAACGACAACAAAACACTACTGAAATATTGCAACTATGAACTTTGAAAAATCAAGAGAATGTAACTGTGACAAGGTAAACCATAGCAAAACACTACTGAAATATTCCAACTCTTGCATTTCAAGGAAAGAAATCCAAATGAACTTTGAAAAATCAAGAAAATGTAACTGTGTCAAGGTAAACCATGACAAAACACTACTGAAATATTCCAACTCTTGCATTTCAATGAAAGAAATTCAAAATGAACTTTGAAAAATCAAGAAAATGTAACTGTGATAAGGTAAACCCCAACAGAACACTACTGAAATATTCCAACTCTTGCCTTTCAACGAAAGAAATCCAAAATGAATTTTGAAAAATTAAGAGAATGTAAATATGACAAGGTAAACCACAACAAAACACTACTGAAATATTCCAACTCTTGCATTTCAACGACAGAAATTCAAAATGAACTTTGAAAAATCAAGAAAATGTAACTGTGACGAGGTAAACCACAACAAAACACTACTGAAATATTCCAACTCATGTATTTCAACGAAAGAAACTCAAAATGAACTTTGAAAAATTAAGAGAATGTAACTGTGACAAGGTAAACCATGACAATACACTACTGAAATATTCCAACTCTTGCTTTTCAATGAAAGAAATTCAAAATGAACTTTGAAAAATTAAGAGAATGTAACTGTGACAAGGTAAACCACAACAAAACACTATTGAAATCATTTCAACGAAAGAAATCCAAAGTGAACTTTGAAAAATTAAGAGAATGTAACTATGACAAGGTAAACCACAACAAAACACTACTGAAATATTCCAACTCTTGCATTTCAACGAAAGAAATTCAAAATGAACTTTGAAAAATTAAGAGAATGTAACTATGACAAGGTAAACCACAACAAAACACTACTGAAATATTCTAACTCTTGCATTTCAACGAAAGAAATTCAAAATGAACTTTGAAAAATCAAGAAAATGTAACTGTGACGAGGTAAACCACAACAAAACACTACTGAAATATTCCAAATCTTGTATTTCAACGAAACAAACTCAAAATGAACTTTGAAAAATCAAGAGAATGTAACTGTGACAAGGTAAACCATGACAATACACTACTGAAATATTCCAACTCTTGCATTTCAATGAAAGAAATTCAAAATGAACTTTGAAAAATTAAGAGAATGTAACTGTGACAAGGTAAACCACAACAAAACACTATTAAAATCATTTCAACGAAAGAAATCCAAAATGAACTTTGAAAAATTAAGAGAATGTAACTATGACAAGGTAAACTACAACAAAACACTACTGAAATATTCCAACTCTTGCATTTCAACGAAAGAAATTCAAAATGAACTTTGAAAAATCAAGAAAATGTAACTGTGACGAGGTAAACCACAACAAAACACTACTGAAATATTCCAACTCTTGTATTTCAACGAAAGAAATTCAAAATGAACTTTGAAAAATTAAGAGGATGTAACTGTGACAAGGTAAACCATCACAATACACTACTGAAATATTCCAACTCTTGCATTTCAATGAAAGAAATTCAAAATGAATTTTGAAAAATTAAGAGAATGTAACTGTGACAAGGTAAACCACAACAAAACACCATTGAAATATTCCAACTCTCACATTTCATCGAAAGAAGTTCAAAATGAACTTTGAAAAATTAAGAGAATCTAACTGTGACAAGGTAAACCACGACAAAACACTACTGAAATATTCCAACTCTTGCATTTCAATGAAAGAAATTCAAAATGAGCTCTGAAAAATTAAGAGAATGTAACTGTGACAAGGTAAACCATGACAAAACACTAGTGAAATATTCCAACTCTTGCATTTCAACGAAAGAAATTCCAAAATGAATTTTGAAAAATTAAGAGAATGTAAGTGTGACAAGGTAAACCACTACAAAACACTACTGAAGTATTCCAACTCTTGCATTTCTATGAAAGAAATTCAAAATGAACTTTGAAAAATCAAGAGAATGTAACTGTGACAAGGTAAACCACGACAAAACACTACTGAAATATTCCAACTCTTGCATTTCAATGGAAGAAATTCAAAATGAACTTTGAAAAATTAAGAGAATGTAACTCTGACAAGGTAAGCCATGACAAAACACTACTGAAATATTCCAACTCTTGCATTTCAACGAAAGAAATCCAAAATGAACTTTGAAAAATTAAGAGAATGTATGTGTGACAAGGTAAACCACACCAAAACACTACTGAAATATTCCAACTCTTGCATTTCAACGAAAGAAATCCAAAATGAACTTTGAAAATAAAGAGAATGTAGCTGTGACAAGGTAAACCACAACAAAACACTACTGAAATATTCCAACTCATGCATTTCAACGAATGAAATCCAAAATTAACTTTGAAAAATTAAGAGAATGTAAGTGTGGCATTGTAAACCACAACAAAACACTACTGAAATATTCCAACTCTTACATTTCAACGAAAAAACCAAAATGAGCTTTGAAAAATATAGAGAATGTAACTGTGACAAGGTAAACCACGACAAAACACTACTGAAATATTCCAACTCTTGCATTTCAATGAAAGAAATTAAAAATGAACTTTGAAAAATCCAGAGAATGTAACTGTGACTATGTAAACCACGACAAAACACTATTGAAATATTCCAACTTTTGCATTTCATCGAAAGAAATCCAAAATGAACTTTGAAAAATTAAGAGAATGTAACTGTGACAAGGTAAACTACAACAAAACACTACTGAAAAATTCCAACTCTTGCATTTCGACGAAAGAAAACCAAAATGAACTTTGAAAAATTAAGAGAATGTAACTGTGACAAGGTAAACCACGACAAGACACTACTGAAATATTCCAACTCTTGCATTTCAACGAAAGAAATTCAAAATGATTTTTGACAAATCAAGAGAATGTAACTGTGACAAGGTAAACCACAACAAAACACTACTGAAATATTCCAACTCTTGCATTTCAACGAAAGAAATCCAAAATGAACTTTGAAAAATTAAGAGAATGTAACTATGATTAGGTAAACCACAACAAAACACTATTGAAATATTCCAACTCTTGCATTTCAATGAAAGAAATTAAAAATGAACTTTGAAAAATCCAGAGAATGTAACTGTGACTATGTAAACCACGACAAAACACTATTGAAATATTCCAACTTTTGCATTTCATCGAAAGAAATCCAAAATGAACTTTGAAAAATTAAGAGAATGTAACTGTGACAAGGTAAACTACAACAAAACACTACTGAAAAATTCCAACTCTTGCATTTCGACGAAAGAAAACCAAAATGAACTTTGAAAAATTAAGAGAATGTAACTGTGACAAGGTAAACCACGACAAGACACTACTGAAATATTCCAACTCTTGCATTTCAACGAAAGAAATTCAAAATTATTTTTGACAAATCAAGAGAATGTAACTGTGACAAGGTAAACCACAACAAAACACTACTGAAATATTCCAACTCATGCATTTCAACGAATGAAAACCAAAATGAACTTTGAAAAATTAAGAGAATGTAAGTGTGACAAGGTAAACCACAACAAAACACTATTGAAATATTCCAACTCTTACATTTCAACGAAAGAAAACCAAAATGAACTTTGAAAAATTAAGAAAATGTAACTGTGATAAGGTAAACCACGACAAAACACTACTGAAATATTCCAACTCTTGCATTTCAATGAAAGAAATTCAAAATGGACTCTGAAAAATTAACAGAATGTAACTTTGACAAGGTAAACCACGACAAAACACTATTGAAATATTCCAAGTCTTGCATTTCATCGAAAGAAAACCAAAATGAACTTTGAAAAATCAAGAAAATGCAACTGTGACGAGGTAAACCATAACAAAACACTACTGAAATATTCAAACTCATGCATTTCAACGAATGAAAACCAAAATGAACTTTGAAAAATTAAGAGAATGTAACTGTGACAAGGTAAACCATGACAAATAACTACTGAAATATTCCAACTCTTGCATTTCAACGAAAGAAAACCAAAATGAACTTTAAAAAATCAAGAGAATGTAACTGTGACAATGTAAAACATAACAAAACACTACTGAAAAATTCCAACACTTGCATTTCAATGAAAGAAATTCAAATGAACTTTGACAAATCAATAAAATGTAACTGTGATAAGGTAAACCACGACAACACACTACTGAAATATTCCAACTCTTGCATTTCAGTGAAAGAAATTCAAAATAAACTTTGACAAATCAATAAAATGTAACTGTGATAAGGTAAACCACGACAAAACACTAATGAAATATTCCAACTCTTCCATTTCAATGAAAGTAATTCAAAATAAACTTTGACAAATCAATAAAATGTAACTGTGATAAGGTAAACCACGACAAAACACTACTGAAATATTCCAACTCTTGCATTTCAATGAAAGAAATTCAAAATGAACTTTGAAAAATCAAGAGAATGTAACTGTGACACTGTAAACCATAACAAAACACTACTGAAATATTCCTAAGAAAAAATTTAGAATTTGTAAAATTGGTTTAAGAAGGATATTAAGAAAGGAACATGTTCTGAAATGCCTTTTGAAAGGTATTTCTTGGTGTTGAGGTAACCAAAAAGCTGTAAAGTAAAGTTGTGGGTGAAATGGATGGGTACTTCAAGTTGTAAAATGGGTTTAGAAGGGACATTAAGAAAGGAACTTGCTCTGAAATGCCTTTTGAAAAGTATTTCTTGGTGTTGAGGTATCCAAAAAGCTGTAATTTAAAGTTGTGGGTGAAAGGGATGGATGCTTCAACTTGTAAAATTGGTTTAGGAAGGAAATTACGTAAAGAACTTGTTCTGAAAAGCCTTTGATAAATATTGCTTGGTGTTGAGGTATCCAAAGAGCTGTAAAGTAAAGTTGTGGGTGAAAAGGATGGATGCTTCAAGTTGGAAAATGGGTTTAGAAGGGACATTAAGAAAGGAAATTGTTCTGAAATGCCTTTTGAAAGGTATTTCTTGGTGTTGAGGTAACCAAAAAGCTTTAAAGTAAAGTTGTGGGTGAAGTGGATGGGTACTTCAAGTTGTAAAATGGGTTTAGAAGGGACATTAAGAAAGGAACTTGCTCTGAAATGCCTTTTGAAAAGTATTTCTTGGTGTTGAGGCATCCAAAAAGCTGTAATTTAAAGTTTTGGGTGAAAAGGATGGATGCTTCAACTTGTAAAATTGGTTTAGGAAGGACATTACGTAAAGTACTTGTTCTGAAAAGCCTTTGCAAAGTATTGCTTGGTGTTGAGGTATCCAAAGAGCTGTAAAGTAAAGTTGTGAGTGAGAAGGATGGTGCTTCAAGTTGGAAAATGGGTTTAGAAGGGACATTAACAAAGGGAATTGCTCTTAAATGCCTTTTGAAAGGTATTTCTTGGTGGTGAGGTATCCAAAAAGGTGAAAAGTGTAGTTGTGGGTGAAAAGGATGGGTGCTTTAACTTGTAAAATGGGTTTAGGAAGGAAATTAAGAAAAGGACTTGCTCTGAAATGTCTTTTGAAAAGTATTTCTTGGTGTTGAGGTATCCAAAAAGCTGTATAGTAAAGTTCTGGGTGAAAAGGATGGGTGCTTTAACTTGTAAAATGGGTTTAGGAGTTACATTAAGAAAGGAACTTGCTCTGAAATGTCTTTTGAAAAGTATTTCTTGGTGTTGAGGTATCCAAAAAGCTGTAAAGTAAAGTTGTGGGTGAAAAGGATGGGTACTTAAAGTTGGAAAATGGGTTTAGGAGTTACATTAAGAAAGGAACTTGCTCTGAAATGCCTTTTGAAAATTATTTCTTGGTGTTGAGGTATCCAAAAAGCTGTAAAGTAAAGTTGTGGGTGAAAAAGATGGGTACTTCAAGTTGGAAAATGGGTTTAGGAGGGACATTAAGAAAGGAAATTGCTCTGAAATGTCTTTTTAAAAGTATTTCTTGATGTTGAGGTATCCAGAAAGCTGTAAAGTAAAGTTGTGGGTGAAAAGGATGGATACTTCAACTTGTAAAATGGGCTTAGGAGTGACATTAAGAAAGGAACTTGCTCTGAAATGCCTTTTGAAAATTATTTCTTGGTGTTGAGGTATCCAAAAAGCTGTAAAGTAAAGTTGTGGGTGAAAAAGATGGGTACTTCAAGTTGGAAAATGGGTTTAGAAGGGACATTAAGAAAGGAACTTTCTCTGAAATAGCTTTTGAAAGGTATTTCTTGGTGTTGAGGTATCCAAAAAGCTGTAAAGTATAGTTGTGGGTGAAAAGGATGGGTACTTCAACTTGTAAAATGGGTTTAGAAGGGACATTAACAAAGGAACTTGCTCTGAAATGTCTTTTGAAAAGTATTTCTTGGTGTTGAGGTATCCAAAAGCTTTAAAGTATAGTTCTGGGTGAAAAGGATGGATGCTTCAAGTTGGAAAATGGGTTTAGAAGGGACATTAAGAAAGGAAGTTGCTCTGAAGTGCCTTTTGAAAGGTATTTCTTGGTGTTGAGGTATCCAAAAAGCTGTAAAATATAGTTGTGGGTGAAAAAGATGGGTACTTCGACTTGGAAAATGGGTTTAGGAGGGACATTATGAAAGGAACTTGCTCTGAAATGCCTTTTGAAAGGTATTTCTTGGTGTTGAGGTATCTAAAAAGCTGTAAAATAAAGTTTTTGGGTGAAAAGGACAGGTACTTCAAGTTGGAAAATGGGTTTAGAAGGGAACATTAAGAAAAGAAGTTGCTCTGAAATGTCTTTTGAAAACTATTGCTTGATGTTGGGGTATT
Source organism: Artemia sinica (assembly GCA_027921565.1). Lineage (NCBI taxonomy): Eukaryota > Metazoa > Arthropoda > Branchiopoda > Anostraca > Artemiidae > Artemia > Artemia sinica. Next base: position 13,759,076 of record CM051273.1, read on the forward strand.
CGAAAAGCCTTATAGTAAAGTTGTGGGTGAAATGGATGGGTACTTCAAGTTGGAAAATGGTTAAGGAACGACATTAAGAAAGGAACTTGTGCTGAAAAGATATAATATAGCCTTAAAAAAATATTAAAAAATGAGGGTTCAGGGGCCTTTGGGGCGCCGGGGGCCCTTTGGGCGCCCGGGGGAACCTTTGGGGGCCGGGGGCTTCCTTCGGGGTTGGGGTAGGGGAGTCGGAGCCCTTTGGGGTTGGGGTAGGGGACCTCACGACACTGTTCAAATTGAACTTGTGTATTATAACGACCAATCTCAAAACCTCTTCTAAAACATCTTCTAAAATCATCTTTTAAAATGTCTCTAACTGTTTGGCCGAAATAATTCCATAAAATGACTAAAACGTTTTCGCCCAAATAATCCCTAAACGTTGTTTCTGCATGTTCCTTTGTTTTTGGCATCCCTGCGCTGTCACATTTGAAATTACTAAGAAACCCTTTCCCACGTTAATATCTTCATCTCTAAGATCAAAACATTCTCTGGAGTTTCTTGGAGAATTGTTTCCGGGGCGAAGTTTATTAATATCTTTGGAGTTCGACCAGAATTGTTTCCGGGGCAAAGTTTATTAATATCTGACAGGTGATGTCAAGGTGAATTGTTTCTGGGTGAAGTTTTTTAATGTCTGACAGTTGATGTCATGGTTGATTGATTTGTCAAGAAAGGGGAATTAATTTGTTGTTTCTAAGGGGAATTATTGACATTCGCCCCGAGCGTGCACTTGACCAAAACAACAACAACAATCAATTGATCTTGAACGATGTGTCATTGACCCTGTCCCCGTTAGACTCAATAATCCAGAAAACATCCATCAAAGTGAGAAAATTCCTGTTTTTTCTTTCTCACTGACAAAAACCATAAAACAGACATAAATTGATGTTGACATCCATGAAAAACATCAAATAAATTGACCAACACACATAACCGTCCAAGAAACATCCATAAAAGTGAGAAAAATCCTGTTTTTTCATTCTCACTGACAACTAACCATAAAAACATGCATAAATTATATAAAAAAGTTGTAGGTGGCAGCAGGGGTGAGTCGTGGGAGTAGCACCCCCATTTTTACTAACGTTAAAGCTAAAAACTAACAGAAATTATTCCATATATGAAGGGGTTGCCTCCCCTCCTCAATATCTTGCTCTTTACGCTAAACTTTCTAGCACTTTTAAATAGCTTTTGATTTTAATTAAACGGCGCTTGTGTTCCAGGAGACGTTCTTAAAATTTTATAAAGACAGTCAAACTTCAGCGTAAAGAGCAAGGTGATGAGGAAGGGACAGCCCCTTCACATACGAAGTAATTTCGGTGCGTTTTGAGTTTTAGTGTTGCTCCTTACTTTCATTTGAAAAAACTTGCCTTTTCTTAATTTCTGATAATTTTTCAAATAATGCCAGTAAATCTGGCTCACCCTCTATAAAAAATTCCCTCCTCTCATGGGAAACTCTTCTGTGGAAATTCCCTCCCTCGTAAAATGCAAACTCCCACCGCAAAGTTCCCACTGGATGGTTTCATCCTCGTTGAAATCCCCCCCCCCCCTATGTATTTTTTAGTGCGGATGATTCAGTCTGAAAAATTCTCCCTAGCCTTCTTTCATTTGAAAAAGACTTTAATTTCTAATTTTTTTTTCCGATCACTCCAGAAATCCCTCCTTCCGTGGAAATTCTTTATCAGAAATCCAAAACCACCAAAAGTTTCCCTTGGAACATCTCCACATTCAAAATTGAGTTGGCAAAGAATGATTGACACATGAATGAATGGTGAGAAAAATTGCAAGGCTATAGGAATTTTGTCAAATCCCCCAGTGTGAAATTTCCCCTGAAAATTTCCATACCCACTGAAAAATTGTCCTCATAAAAACCCATCCAAGCCCCCCCCTAAAAATGTCTGTATACTTTCCAATAACAAATACTATAATAATTCTTAATGCTATAATAAATAAATAATGAACAAATTTCATAGCTTACAGCCCTTTCCCCATGGGATGGGGGGGGTCGCCTTGCCATTAAAGGCAGTTATTAAATGTTTCAACTATGTTGAGCAAAATTGCTATCTCGAAATTTTGATCGGACGGCTTTGGGTAAAAAAGAGGGTTGGGAGGGGCGCTAGTGTCCCTCGAATCTTTTTGGTCATATAAAAAGGGGACTAGAGCTTTTAATTTCCGTTCGAATGCCTCCTCTTCCAACTAGGATTTCCGATTAGGATTCCGAAAAATTTTTTTCGATACGGCACCCCTGAAAAAAAACAAAAAAACACGAAGTAGGGAAGCCATAATATCTCCAGAACGAACACCGTGCTGCCATCTACAATTGAGTCTAGCGCTGACGGGATATAATTTATTCATGGATTACTGATCCAGTCTAATGGGGTCAACGGCCCCCTTTTTCAAGGTCGACATATTTCTTGTTCGTCTAGGTGTAATGACTCCGGAGCGAAGTTTGCACATGCGCATTAACGGGAAGAGATGTATTGATCGACTCGAGGGGGAAGTGGATTTCCAAGAAATTGATTTACATAAGCAAAGACGATGAATTATTGATTAATTTATTTGTTGTTTCTAAGGGGAATTATTGATCCACTAACGGAATTAGAAATGACATCACTTGTTTCCTAGGAATTATACAGAACTCTAAAGAGATAGAAATTCTATTTTTAAATATGGCTTCATCGGTCTTTAGACTTAGAGATAAATTCTTAAATATTCTATCGAATCCATCGGAATTAGAAATAACATCACTCGTTTCCTAGGTATTATACGGGACTCTAAAGAGATAGAAATTATATTTATAAATATGGCTTCTCTGATCTTTAGTGACAGAGATAAATTGATATTCTATTTTTAAATATGGCTTCTCTGATCTTAAAGTCAGAGAGATAAATTGAAATTCTATCGAAACCTTAATAGTGTAACTAGAAGCATCTTCGAGATGAATATATTTTACGCGGGAAAGGGTTTCCTAGGAATTTCAAACGTGACAGTGCAGGGATGCCGAAACAAAGGAACACGCAGAAATTACTTTTAGGGGATTATTTGGGCGAAACCGTATAAGACATTTTAGAAGATGATTTGGGCGAAACAGTTTGAGACATTTTAGAAGATGATTTGGGGTGAAGCTCTGTGGTCGTTATAATACACAAGTTCCATTTGAACAATGTTGTGAGGTCCCCTACCCCAATCTCAAAGGGCCACCCCCCCAGGGCCCAAATGGCCCCATCCCTCCGGGCCCCCAAAGGGCCCCGATCCTCCAAAAGGGGCCCCTCCCCGGCCCCCCTCCACCCGGGGCCCCCAAAAGGGTCCCCCGGGCCCATCGGACCCCCCAACCTATTTTTAATACTTTTTTTGCGCACTTGAGACACAGAAGGGCCCCCCTCACCCTCAACTTTTTGGCTCCCTATCGAATATATTTTTCAAAACAAGCTCCTTTCTTTATATCCCTCCTAAACCTATTTTACAAGTTGAAGTACTCATCCTTTTCACCCACAACTCTACATTAAGGCTTTTTGAATACCCCAACACCAAGCAATTCTTTTCAAAGGCTTTATTATATCTTCTCAGAGCAAGTTCTTTTCTTAATATCCCCCCTAAACCAATTTTAAAACTTGGAGTACTCATTCCTTTCACCCACAACTCTACTTTATGGGTTTTTTGAATACCCCCGCACCAAACAATACTTTTCAAAAGGCTTTATTATATTTTTTCAGAACAAGTTCCTTTCTTAATGTCCCCCCTAAACCAATTTTACAACTTGAAGTACTCATCCTTTTCACCCACAACTCTACATTATGGCTTTTTGAATACCCCATCACCAAGCAATACTTTTCAAAAGGCTTTATTATATCTTTTCAGAACAAGTTCATTACGTAATGTCCTTCCTAAACCAATTTTACAACTTGAAGTACTCATCCTTTTCACACACAACTTTACTATACGACTTTTTGAATACCCCAACACCAAGCAATACTTTTCAAAAGGCCTTTTTTATATCTTTTCAGAACAAGTTCTTTACGTAATATCCCTCCTAAACCCATTTTACAAGTTGAAGTACTCATCTTTTTCACCGCAACTTTACTTTACGACTTTTTTGCACACCCCAATATCAAGCAATACTTTTCAAAGGGCTTTATTATATCTTTTCAGAACAAGTTCTTTACGTAATATCCCTCCTAAACCCATTTTACAAGTTGAAGTACTCATCTTTTTCACCCCAACTTTACTTTATGACTTTTTAAATACCCCAACACCAAGCAATACTTTCAAAGGCTTTTTTATACCTTTCCAGAACAAGTTCTTTTCTTAATGTCCCCCCTAAACTCATTCTTTTCACCCACAACTCTACTTTAATGGCTTTTTGAATACCCAAAACCAAGCAATACTTTCAAAAGGCTTTTTTATATCTTTTCAGAACAAGTTCTTTTCTTAATGTCCCCCCTAAACCAATTTTACAACTTGAAGTCCTCTTTCTTTTCACCCAGAACTTTACTTTATGGCTTTTCAAATATTATTAATAAAATCACATGTATTTTAAACATGAGCGTTCTTATTTCCGAAAACTAAAACCCAACTTAATTAAAAAATCAAATATTATTAATAAAATCACGTGTATTTTAAATGTGGGCATCAAAGTAACAATATTTTAACTTAAAACTGACATAAATTTACTGAACACACACAATTTTCTCTTAGAAATAATATTTTTCATCAAAGATAACACATTTTCAGTTCGAACTAGCAAGTTTTCTACCAAAGATACCAAATTTTTTCTTAGAAGTAACAATTTTTTGATTGTGATAACAACTTTTCTGTCAGAAGTATCAAGTTCTGCTTAACACTAACAAAACTTCTCATCAAAGTAACATCATTTTACCTTAAAACTAACATACTTTTACTGAACACACACAAATTTCTCTTAGAAGTAATATTTTCATCAGTGATAACACTTTATCTGTTCGAACTAGCAAGTTTTCTACCAAAGATACCAAAATTTTTCTTAGAAGTAGCAATTTTTTCGTTATGATAACAACTTTTCTGTCACAAGTAGCAAGTTTTGCTCAACACTAACAAATTATCTCATCAGAGTAACAATATTTTATCTTAAAACTAACATACTTTTACTGAACACACAAAAATTTCTCATAAAAATAATATTTTTCATCAGTGATAACACTTTTTCTGTTCGAACTAGCAAGTTTTCTACCAAAGATACAAAATTTTTTTCTTAGAAGTAACAATTTTTGATTGTGATAACAACTTTTCTGGCAGAAGTAGCAAGTTTTGCTTAACACTAACAAACCTTCTCATCAAAGTAACAGTATTTTACCTTAAAACTAACATACTTTTACTGAACACACACAATCTTCTCTTAGAAATAATATTTTTCATCAGTGATAACACATTTTCAGTTTGAACTAGCAAGTTTTGCTTAACAATAACAAATTTTTCTGTCAAAGATACTTTTATTCTTAGAAGTAACAATTTGTTCGTTATGATAAAAAGTTTTCTGTTCGAACTAGCAAGTTTTCTGTCAAAGATACCAAATTTTTTCTTAGAAGTAACATTTTTTTGTTTGTGATAACAACTTTTTTGTCAGAAGTAGCAAGTTCTGTTTAACACTAACAAACCTTCTCATCAAAGTAACATCATTTTACCTTAAAACTAACATAGTTTTACTGAACACACACACATTTCTCCTGGAAATAATATTTTCATCAGTGATAACACTTTTTCTGTTCGAACTAGCATGTTTTCTACCAAAGATACCAAATTTTTTCTTAGAAGTAACAATTTTTTGATTGTGATAACAACTTTTCTGTCACAACTAGCAAGTTTTGCTTAACACTAACAAACCTTCTCATCAAAGTAACAATATTCTATCTTAAAACTAACATACTTTTACTGAACACACACAAATTTCTCTTGGAAATAATATTTTTCATCAGTGATAACACTTTTTCTGTTCGAACTAGCAAGTTTTCTACCAAAGATACCAAATATTTTCTTAGAAGTAACAATTTTTTGGTTGTGATAACAACTTTTCTGTCACAACTAGCAAGATTTGCTTAACACTATCAAACCTTCTCATCAAAGTAACAATATTTTATCTTAAAACTAACATACCTTTACTGAACACGCACAAACTTCTCTTAGAAATAATATTTTTCATCAGTGATAACACTTTTTCTGGTCGAACAAGGAAGTTTTCTACCAAAGATACCAAATTTTTTCTTAGAAGTAACTTTTCTTTGATTGTGATAACAACTTTTCTGGCAGAAGTAGCAAGTTTTGCTTAACACTAACAAACCTTCTCATCAAAGTAACAATATTTTACCTTAAAACTAACATACTTTTACTTAACACACACAAATTTCTCTTGGAAATAATATTTTTCATCAGTGATATCACGCTTTCTGTTCGAACTAGCAAGTTTTCTACCAAAGATACCAAATTTTTTCTTAGAAGTAACAATTTTTGATTGTGATAACAACTTTTCTGGCAGAAGTAGCAAGTTTTGCTTAACACTAACAAACCTTCTCATCAAAGTAACAATATTTTACCTTAAAACTAACATACTTTTACTGAACACACACAAATTTCTCTTAGAAATAATATTTTTCGTCAGTGATAACACGTTTTCTGTTCGAACTAGCAAGTTTTCTGTCAAATATACCGAATTTTTTCTTAGAAGTAACTTTTCTTTGATTGTGATAACAACTTTTCTTTCAGAAGTAGCAAGTTTTTATTAACACTAACAAATCTTCTCTTCAAAGTAACAATTCTTCCTTAATACTACCAAATGTTTACTTAACACTAACAGATTTTTTCTTCGAATCATCAACTTTTCCATAATACTAACATACTTTTACTTAAACACTCTAATTTCTCTTAGAAATAACACTTTTCGTCAGCGATAACACGTTTTCTGCTGGAAGTAGCAAGTTTTCTGTCAAAGATACTTTTTTTCTTAGAAGTAACTATTTTTCGTTATGATAACAAGTTTTCTGTTCGAACTAGCAAGTTTTCTGCCAAAGATACCAAATTTTTTCGTAGAAGTAACAATTTTTTTATTGTGATAACAACTTTTCTGTCAGAAGTAGCAAGTTTTACTTAACACACACAATTTTCTCTTAGAAATAATATTTTTCATCAGTGATAACACTTTTTCGGTTCGAACTAGCAAGTTTTCTACCAAAAATACCAAATTTTTTCTTAGAAGTAACAATTTTTTGATTGTGATAACAACTTTTTCTGTCAGAAGTAGCAAGTTTTAAACACTCAAATTTCTCTTAGAAATAACACTTTTCGTCAGCGTTATCAGGTTTTCTGATTGAAGTAGCAAGTTTTCTGTCAAAGATACTGTTTTTCTTAGAAGTAACAATTTTTCGTTATGATAACAAGTTTTCTGTTCGAACTAGCAAGTTTTCTGCCAAAGATACCAAATTCTTTCTTCGAAGTAACAAATTTTTTGATTGTGATAACAATTTTCTGTCAGAGGTAGCAAACTATCCCTAACACTAACAAATCTTCGCATTGAAGTAACAACTTTTTCTTAATACTAATAAACTTTTACTTAACACTATCAAATTTCTCTTAGAACTAACAGGTTTTTAACAAGTTTTCTTTCAAACTTAGGTTTCTCTACGTTTAAGTTAGGTTCATCTAACCTCCAAAACCATAGGTTAGGTTAGGTTAAGTATAAATAAATATTAATAAATAAATAGAAAAATTTCTCCATGTTTAAGTTAGGTTAGGTTAGCTTATCATGATTAAACATGGACAAATGTTTCTATTTATTTATTAATATTTATTTATACTTAACCTAACCTAACTTATGGTTTTGGAGGCTAGATGAACCTAACTTAAACCTAGAGAAACCTAAGTTTGAAAGAAAACTTGTTAAAAACCTGTTAGTTCTAAGAGAAATTTGATAGTGTTAAGTAAAAGTTTATTAGTATTAAGAAAAAGTTGTTACTTCGATGCGAAGATTTGTTAGTGTTAGGGATAGTTTGCTACTTCTGACAGAAAATTGTTATCACAATCTAAAAAGTTGTTACTTCGAAGAAAAAATTTGGTATCTTTGGCAGAAAATTTGCTAGTTCGAACAAAAAACTTGTTATCATAATGAAAAATTGTTACTTCTAAGAAAAACAGTATCTTTGACAGAAAAGTTGCTACTTCAAGCAGAAAACGTGATAACGCTGACGAAAAGTGTTATTTCTAAGAGAAATTTGAGTGTTTAAGTAAAAGTATGTTAGTATTATGGAAAAGTTGATGATTCGAAGAGAAAATCTGTTAGTGTTAAGTAAACGTTTGGTAGTATTAAAGAAGAATGTTGTTACTTTGATGAGAAGGTTTCTTTGTGTTAAGCAAAACTTGCTACTTCTGACAGAAAAGTTGTTATCACAATCAAAAAATTGTTACTTCTAAGAAAAAATTTGGTATCTTTGGTAGAAAACGTGCTAGTTCAAACCGAAAAAGTGTTATCACTGATGAAAAATATTATTTCTAAGAGATAATCGTGTGTGTTAAGTAAAACTTGCTACTTCTGACAGAAAAGTTGTTATCACAATCAAAAAATTTTTACTTCTAAGAAAACAATTTGGTATCTTTGGTAGAAAACTTGCTAGTTCGAACAGAAAGCGTGATATCACTGATGAAAGGTATTATTTCTAAGAGAAAATTGTTGGTTTTTAAGTAAACGTTTGATAGCATTAAAGAAGAATGTTGTTACTTTGATGAGAAGGTTTCTTTGTGTTAAGCAAAACTTGCTACTTCTGACAGAAAAGTTGTTATCACAATCAAAAAATTGTTACTTCTATGAAAAAATTTGGTATCTTTGGCAGAAAACTTGCTAGTTCGAACAGAAAACTTGTTGTCATAACGAAAAGTTGTTACTTCTAAGAAAAAAAAGTATCTTTGACAGAAAACTTGTTACTTCAAGCAGAAAACGTGTTATCGCTGACGAAAAGGGTTATTTCTAAGAGAAATTAGAGTGTTTAAATAAAAGTATGTTAGTATTATGGAAAAAATGATGATTCGAAGAGAAAATCTGTTAGTGTTAAGTAGACATTTGGTAGTATTAAGGAAGAATGTTGTTACTTTGAAGAGAAGATTTGTTAGTGTTAATCAAAACTTGCTACTTTGACAGAAAAGTTGTTATCACAATCAAAGAAAAGTTACTTCTAAGAAAAAAATTCGTTATATTTGACAGAAAACTTGCTAGTTCGAGCAGAAAACGTGGTATCACTGACTAAAATATTATTTCTAAGAGAAATTTGTGTGTGTTAAGTATGAGTAAGTTAGTTCTAAGATAAAATATTGTTACTTTGATGAGAAAATTTGTTAGTGTGAAGCAAAACTTGATACTTCTGACAGAAAAGTTGTTATCACAATAAAAAATTGTTACTTCTAAGAAAAAATTTGTTATATTTGACAGAAAACTTGCTAGTTCGAGCAGAAAACGTGGTATCACTGACTAAAATATTATTTCTAAGAGAAATTTGTGTGTGTTAAGTATGAGTATGTTAGTTTTAAGATAAAATACTGTTACTTTGATGAGAAGGTTTGTTAGTGTTAAGCAAAACTTGCTACTTCTGCGAGAAAAGTTGTTATCACAATCAAAAAATTGTTACTTCTTAAAAAAAAATTTTGTATCTTTGGTAAAAAACTTGCTAGTTCAAACAGAAAGCGTGTTATCACTGATGAAAAATATTATTTCTAAGAGAAATTTGCGTGTGTTAGGTAAACGTTTGGTAGTATTTAGGAAGAATGTTGTTACTTTGAAGAGAAGATTTGTTAGTGTTAATAAAAACTTGCTACTTCTGACAGAAAAGTTGTTATCACAATCAAAGAAAAGTTACTTCTAAGAAAAAATTCGGTATATTTGACAGAAAACTTGCTAGTTCGAACAGAAAACGTGTTATCACTGACGAAAAATATTATTTCTAAGAGAAATTTGTGTGTGTTAAGTATGAGTATGTTAGTTTTAAGATAAAATATTGTTACTTTGATGAGAAAATTTGTTAGTCTTAAGCAAAACTTGCTACTTCTACCAGAAAAGTTGTTATCACAATCAAAAAATTGTTACTTCTAAGAAAAATTTTGATATCTTAGGTAGAAAACTTGCTATTTCGAACTGAAAAAGTATTATCACTAATGAAAAATATTATTTCTAAGAGAAATTTGTGTGTGTTCAGTAAAAGTATGTTAGTTTTAAGGTAAGATATTGTTACTTTGATGAGAAAATTTGTTAGTATTAAGTAATATTAAGGAAGAATGTTGTTACTTTGATGAGAAGGTTTGTTAGTGTTAAGCAAAACTTGCTACTTCTGCCAAAAAAGTTGTTATCACAATCAAAAAATTGTTACTTCTAAGAAAAAATTTGGTATCTTTGGTAGAAAACTTGCTAGTTCGAACTGAAAAAGTGTTATCACTGATGAAAAATATTATTTCTAAGAGAAATTTGTGTGTGTTCAGTAAAAGTATGTTAGTTTTAAGATAAAATATTGTTACTTTGATGAGAAAATTTGTTAGTGTTAAGTAGTATTAAGGAAGAATGTTGTTACTTTGATGAGAAGGTTTGTTAGTTTTAAGCAAAATTTACTACTTCTGCCAAAAAAGTTGTTATCACAATAAAAAATTGTTACTTCTAAGAAAAAAAATTGGTTTCTTTGTTAGAAAACTTGCTAGTTCGAACAGAAAAAGTGTTATCACTGATGAAAAATATTCTTTCTAAGAGAAATTTGTGTGCGTTCAGTAAAATTACGTTAGTTTTAAGATAAAATATTGTTACTTTGATGAGAAAATTTGTTAGTGTTAAGCAAAACTTGCTACTTGTGACAGAAAAGTTGTTATGACAATCAAAAAATTGTTACCTCTAAGAAAAAATTTGGTATCTTTGGTAGAAAACTTGCTAGTTCGAACAGAAAAAGTGTTATCACTGATGAAAATATTATTTCTAAGAGAAATTTGTGTGTTTTCAGTAAAAGTATGTTAGTTTTAAGGTAAAATGATGTTACTTTGATGAGAAGGTTTGTTAGTGTTAAGCAGAAATTGCTACTTCTGACAGAAAAGTTGTTATCACAAACAAAAATGTTACTTCTAAGAAAAAATTTGGTCTCTTTGACAGAAAACCTGCTAATTCAAACAAAAAACTTTTTATCATAACAAAAAAATTGTTTCTTCTAAGAAAAAAGTATCTTTGACAGAAAATTTTTTTAGTGTTAAGCAAAACTTGCTACTTCGAACTGAAAAAGTGTTATCACTGATGAAAAATATTATTTCTAAGAGAAATTTGTGTGTGTTCAGTGAAAGTATGTTAGTTTTAAGATAAAATATTGTTACTTTGATGAGAAAATTTGTTAGTGTTAAGCAAAACTTGCTACTTGTTACAGAAAAGTTGTTATCACAAACAAAAATATTACTTCTAAAAAAAAATTTGGTATCTTTGGTGGAAAACTTGCTAGTTCGAACAGAAAAAGAGTTATCACTGCTGAAAATATTATTTGTAAGAGAAATTTTTGTGTGTTTAGTAAAAGTATGTTAGTTTTAAGGTAAAATGATGTTACTTTGATGAGAAGGTTTGTTAGTGTTAAGCAGAACTTGCTACTTCTGACAGAAAAGTTTTTATCACAAACAAAAATGTTACTTCTAAGAAAAAATTTGGTCTCTTTGACAGAAAACTTGCTAGTTCGAACAGAAAACTTTTTATCATAACAAAAAAATTGTTACTTCTAAGAAAAAAGTATCTTTGACAGAAAAATCTGTTAGTGTTAAGCAAAACTTGCTACTTCGAACTGAAAAAGTGTTATCACTGATGAAAATATTCTTTCTAAGAGAAATTTGTGTGTGTTCAGTAAAAGTAAGTTAGTTTTAAGATAAAATATTGTTACTTTGATGAGAAAATTTGTTAGTGTTAAGCAAAACTTGCTGCTTGTGACAGAAAAGTTGTTATCACAATCAAAAAACTGTTAATTCTAAGAAAAAATTTGGTATCTTTGGTAGAAAACTTGCTAGTTCGAACAGAAAAAGTGTTATTACTGATGAAAATATTATTTCTAAGTGAAATTTGTGGGTGTTCAGTAAAAGTATGTTAGTTTTAAGGTAAAATGATGTTACTTTGATGAGAAGGTTTGTTAGTGTTAAGCAGAACTTGCTACTTCTGACAGAAAAGTTTTTATCACAAACAAAAATGTTACTTCTCAGAAAAAAATTGGTCTCTTTGACAGAAAACTTGCTTGTTTGAACAGAAAACCTTTTATCATAACGAAAAAATTGTTACTTTTAAGAGAAAAATTTGTTAGTGTTAAGCAAAACTTGCTAGTTTGAACTGAAAAAGTGTTATCACTGATGAAAAAATTATTTCTAAGAGAAATTTGTGTGTGTTCAGTAAAAGTATGTTAGTTTTAAGATAAAATATTGTTACTTTGATGAGAAAATTTGTTATTGTTAAGCAAAACTTGCTACTTGTTACAGAAAAGTTGTTATCACAAACAAAAATATTACTTCTAAAAAAAAATTTGGTATCTTTGGTGGAAAACTTGCTAGTTCGAACAGAAAAAGAGTTATCACTGCTGAAAATATTATTTGTAAGAGAAATTTGTGTGTGTTTAGTAAAAGTATGTAAGTTTTAAGGTAAAATGATGTTACTTTGATGAGAAGGTTTGTTAGTGTTAAGTAGAACTTGCTACTTCTGACAGAAAAGTTGTTATCACAAACAAAAATGTCACTTCTAAGAAAAAATTTGGTCTCTTTGACAGAAAACTTGCTAGTTCGAACAGAAAACCTTTTATCATAACGAAAAAATTGTTACTTCTAAGAAAAAAGTATCTTTGACAGAAAAATCTGTTAGTGTTAAGCAAAACTTGCTACTTCGAACTAAAAAGTGTTATCACTGATGAAAATATTCTTTCTAAGAGAAATTTGTGTGTGTTCAGTAAAAGTAAGTTAGTTTTAAGATAAAATATTGTTACTTTGATGAGAAAATTTGTTAGTGTTAAGCAAAACTTGCTGCTTGTGACAGAAAAGTTGTCATCACAATCAAAAAACTGTTAATTCTAAGAAAAAATTTGGTATCTTTGGTAGAAAACTTGCTAGTTCGAACAGAAAAAGTGTTATTGCTGATGAAAATATTATTTCTAAGAGAAATTTGTGGGTGTTCAGTAAAACTATGTTAGTTTTAAGGTAAAATGATGTTACTTTGATAAGAAGGTTTGTTAGTGTTAAGTAGAACTTGCTACTTCTGACAGAAAAGTTGTTATCACAAACAAAAATGTTACTTCTCAGAAAAAATTTGGTCTCTTTGACAGAAAACTTGCTTGTTTGAACAGAAAATCTTTTATCATAACGAAAAATTGTTACTTTTAAGAGAAAAATTTGTTAGTGTTAAGCAAAACTTGCTAGTTTGAACTGAAAAAGTGTTATCACTGATGAAAAACATTATTTCTAAGAGAAATTTGTGTGTGTTCAGTAAAAGTATATTAGTTTTAAGATAAAATATTGTTACTTTGATGAGAAAATTTATTAGTGTTAAGCAAAACTTGCTACTTGTGGCAGAAAAGTTGTTATCACAATCAAAAAAGTGTTACTTCTAAGAAAAAATTTGGTATCTTTGATAGAAAACTTGCTAGTTCGAACAGAAAAAGTGTTATCACTGATGAAAAATATTATTTCTAAGAGAAATTTGTGTGTCTTCAGTAAAATTATATTAGTTTTAAGATAAAATATTGTTACTTTGATGAGAAAATTTGTTAGTGTTAAGCAAAACTTGCTACTTGTGACAAAAAAGTTGTTATCACAAACAAAAAATTTTTTTATAAGAAAAAATTTGGTATCTTTGGTAGAAAACTTGCTAGTTCGAACTGAAAATGACTGATGAAGAATATTATTTCTAAGAAAAAATTGTGTTTGTTCAGTAAAAGTATGTTAGTTTTAAGGTAAAATGTTGTTACTTTGATGCCCACATTTAAAATACACGTGATTTTATTAATAACATTTAATTTTTTAATAAATTTGGGTTTTAGTTTTCGGAAATAAGAACGCTCATGTTTAAAATACATGTGATTTTATTAATAATATTTGAAAAGCCATACAGTAAAGTTTTGTGTGAAAAGAATGAGTACTTCAAGTTGTAAAATTGGTTTAGGGGGGACATTAAGAAAAGAATTTGTTCTGAAAAGATATAAAAAAGCCTTTTGAATAGTATTGCTTGGTGTTGGGGTATTCAAAAAGCCATAAAGTAGAGTTGTGTGTGAGAAGAATGAGTACTTCAAGTTGTAAAATTGGTTTAGGGGGGACATTAAGAAAGGAACTTGTTCTGAAAAGATATAAAAAAGCCTTTTGAAAAGTATTGCTTGGTGTTGGGGTATTCAAAAAGTCGTAAAGTAATGTTGTGTGTGAAAAGAATGAGTACTTCAAGTTGTAAAATTGGTTTAGGAAGGACATTACGTAAAGAACTTTTTCTGAAAAGCTATAATAAAACCTTTTGAAGTGTGGGGCCCTTCTGTGTCTCAAGTGTACAAAAAAGTATTGGACAAATGGGGGGGCATTTAAGGGCCTGGAGGCCTTTTGGGGGCCCTTTGGAGGACTGGGGGGCCTTTGGGGGCTTGGGGGGGCCTTTGGGGGCCCAGGGGGGCCCTTTGGGGTTGGGGGAGGGGTCCCTTTGGGGTTGGGGTAGGGGACCTCACAACACTGTTCAAATGAAACTTGTGTATCATAACGACCACAGAGTTTCACCCCAAATCATCTTCTAAATCGTCTTCTAAAATCATCTTCTAAAATGTCTCAAACTGTATCGCCCAAATCATCTTCTAAAATGTCTCAAACGGTTTCGCCCAAATAATCCCCTAAAAGTAATTTCTGTGTGTTCCTTTGTTTCGGCATCCCTGCGCTGTCACATTTGAAATTCCTAGGAAACCCTTTCCCGCGTAATATATATTCATCTCGAAGGTGTTCGTAGCTACACTACTAAGGTTTCGATAGAATATCAATTTATCTCTCTGACTTAAAGATCAGAGAAGCCATATTTAAAAATAGAATATCAATTTATCTCTGTCACTAAAGATCAGAGAAGCCATATTTAAAAATAGAATTTATATCTCGTTAGAGTCCCGTATAATTCCTAGGAAACAAGTGATGTTATTTCTAATTCCGATGGCTTCGATAGAATATTAAAGAATTTATCACTAAGTCTAAAGACCAGAGAAGCCATATTTAAAAATAGAATTTCTATCTCTTTAGAGTCCCGTATAATTCCTAGGAAAAAAGTGATGTCATTTCTAATTCCGTTAGTGGATCAATAATTCCTTTTAGAAACATTAAATAAATTCCCCTTTCATTGAGCAATAATTTCCTTTAGAAACAACAAATAAATTCCCCTTTCGTGGATCAATAATTCCCCTCGATTATGTAAATCAATTTCTCAGAAATCTAGTTCCCCTTCTATTATGTAAATCAATTTCTCAGAAATCTAATTCACCCTCTTGTCATAGATCAATACATCTCTTCCCGTTAATGCGCATGTGCAAACTTCGCCCCGGAGTCATTACACCTAGACTAACAACAAATAAATCGACCTTGAAAAAAGGGGCATTGACCCCATTAGACTCGATCAATAATCCTTGAATAAATTATGTTAGCTTGGCGTTAGACTCAATTATAGATGGCAGCACATTTGTAGCCCCAGTAATTATAGATAGCTACCTACTTACGCATTTGTGATCTTTCTTCTGGCAAAAAAAAAACTACAGAAATCCACATTTTTCTAAATAGGAGCTTAAAACTTCTACACTAGGGTATTCTTATATCGTCAATCTGATAGTTTGCTATTTATTAGGATTCCTTGAATTTTAGGGGAGTTTTCCCCAATTTTTTCGAATTATATATATGGAATCAGCATAATTGTTTTGATGTATCTATTGATATCAAAATTCCGTTTTTAAGAATTTCGGTTCTTATTGAGCCGAGTCGCTTCTTACTTACGTTTCGTTACCCCGAACTGTTTGATTCGAAATATATATTTTTCATTAAGTTTATTGGTATCCATCAAAAACTACGAGCCTGAGAATGTTTGTTTGCTTTTAGAAAAAGAGAGGAGACATTCAAGTGATCTTAATTAAAATCCCGCCATCAGGTTCAGCCTATTAGGAAACCCTACTATAAAGATTTCAAGCTCCTATCTACAAAATATGGAATTTTATATTTTTTCACCGGAAGATAGATCACAGATGCACGTTTATTTATTTTTATTTTTTTTTTCCCTGGAGTTTTCATACCGAACCAATGGTCCTACAAGATTTGCCATTGGCTCATTTGAACAGAAATCAAAACTTCTAGAGGCCTTTTAAAGTGACCAAAAATACTGGAGGGCAACTAGCCCCCCTCCAACGCAAATTTTTTCCTCTAAGAAATCGGATTAATATTTTAAGATAACCATTGAATTCCGCATAGTTGAAAGGCATAATAACTATGTTTTTGGTGATGACATGACCCTCATAGTCCCTCGGGAAAGGGCTACAAAGTACGCAATTGACCCCTGTTGTTTACACAGTATTTGTTATTGGGAACATTACGAACTTTTTTCGGGGCAATTTTCGATGGGAGTGGGAGGTTTTCTACATTGAGAATTTACCAAGGGGAGAAAGGTTCCCGAGAAACTCTCCAGAGGATATTTTACATGGGGAGGGGAGGAAAGAAGATTTCCTAGCATGATTTAAAAAACGATCAGAAACTAAATTAAAAAACAAGTTTTTTCAACTTAACAACTGAAGGAGCAACATTAGAACTTAAAACGAACGGAAACTATTCTGCATGTGAGGGGGGATGCCAAATCCTCAGCCCTCACTCCTTACGCTATAATTTGAATTTCTGTTCTGATTTCTCTGTAAAAAACGACTCAAACAAAGAGGATTATGATTTTGAACGAGAAGTATTAAAAAAATCTTTGACATTAGCGTAAGGAACAAGAATTGAAGAAGGGGCACACTCTTCGTATATAGAATAATTTCTTTTAGTTTTCATTTCTAAATGCTCCTTACTTTCAGTTGAAAATACTTTTTTTTATATATTTAATTCTTAATAACAACGTGCTTAGCATGAATATTTTAGACATAAACAATGCTGAATGTTTTAATTGTACTTGTAGTCAATATTGGAACCTAATCTTGGAAAATGCTGGTCAATCTTGGACACAAGATTTTAAAGTTAGAACAAAGCATCTAAATAACGGATATGCTCAATCTTAAATAGATTTAGTGTAAGATGAGTGCTGTGGAACTAAATAATCGTATTTAAATAGGCTAGGATGCAAGGGTAATTTTTGTGTAAATTAAATGAAAGATACATTTTAATCAAGAAATTTGTCCAAGATTAACGACTGATCGTCTTACCCTACTGCATCTCTTGAAGACTTTCGTAACCTTTAGTCATGATTAAATAAAAAAAAAAATTTTTTTAACTGAAAGTAAGGAGCGACATTAAACCTTAAAACGAACAGAAATTATTCCGTATTTGAAAGGGGCTGTCCCCTCCTCAATGCCTTGCTCTTTACGCTAAAGTTTTTTATTGTTTCAAAAAATAGAGTTGTGAGAAAGAGTCAAACTTTAGCGTAAAGAACGAGGCATTGAGGAGAGGAGAGCCCCTTTCATATACGGAATAGATTCTGTTCGTTTTAAGTTTTAATGTCGCTCCTTACTTTCAGTTAATTTTTTTTTTATTTGATTTCTGAACGTTTTTGAATTAATACAGGTTTTGATTTCGGCTCACCGTACATGAATAATTACAACAAAATTTATATAGTAGTTTTACTTTTTTTTGGTTAAATGGCTTTCTCGAAAGTTGTTTAATTTTATTTACGAACGTTTTTATTAGTGATAAATATAGGTAATCTAATGGGGGGGTTTTCGATTAAATGTTTCGTTGTAATTAAATGGAGGTTTTTCTGTTACTTCTCTATATATACGTATTCCAATGGGGGTTTTTCAATCAATTCTTTGATTGGTGTTTTGCGAGCATACTACCATAGTAGAGGGGGAATTAAATCAGTGATTCAAATGGGGAGCAAATATTAGTGGCCATACGGAGTCGAAATCAGATTGAAAGGATTCGGGTTCCCCTGAGAGTGATTGGAGCCACAAGGACAAACTATTTTGAGAAATACTAACATAAAGAGAATAAAATAAGAAAGTAATGTATTTATTTTTACTCACATGATCAGTACAAAGCTTGACGGGAATATCAAAGCACTTCGCAGTCAAAGACACTAAGATAATGTTGTTGACTGGGGCAATACAAGCAACAGATAATTCACTAGTAATAAATGTTTTTAGAGGTTCATTCTAAATACAAATAGACTCACATAAGACTGTTTCTAGATTCACATAAAACTGATCATAGGTTCATAATAGACTGACATTAGACTCCAAAAAGACTCGTAAAAGACTCTCAATAGACTGCTCAAGACTAACTCCAACTTGTTAAGTTCGAAAGTACTATATTCTGCGATTTCGCCTAAGGTTACGTTCAGGCGTTGCTGAAAAGCCCAGTACACTGGTTCTATTGGTTCTGATTCTATGTCCTCTATTACTATTGGACAGTGATGTGCCAATCAGCTAGTCGATTTTAACTAACTTTTGATACGATTTATGACTCTTTAAAACTTCACTTTGAAATTCTTCTTAGCGGAATAAAGTTTTTACCTTATAATTAGAGCGGACTAAATAGTTTTACTTTTGCATCTCAAGAAACTATTATTTAAATTTTTACCTTGTAATTACAGCGGACTAAATAGTTTTACTTTTGCATCTCAAGAAACTATTTTTTAAAGTTTTTACCCTGTAATTACAGCGGAATACATTGTATCTACTTTGTATTACACGTGACCGTTTTTTGTATGATAATTTCTACCATCTTTTGATCGTTTGGAAATTAAACTCAAGATTTAAATCACATGGTTGGTTACCTGTCATGTACAATTGGTCACGCTGAATATTTATTGCTGTTACATTTTTCGTGGGAACGATTTCTTCATAGGGTTACAATTATGATACAGTGTTTCGCTATTTTTTAAATTTGACAATTAAGTGTCACTTGAATTTTTGAATTCATATTTTGGGTGATTTTATTTTACTTGGAAAATTTCGGGGTCTTGAAAATTGATTCCATTACATATCATCCTTCCCATTCTTAACGATGTCCTCATCGTTGTGTTACCCTACTCTTTCTGCTCTTTCAAATTTTGATCTTCCTTGAAAAAGAATTTAACTTGGTACTTATTACTTGAATTAACTCAGCTTAGGTAAAATGTAAACTTTTTTTGTCATATTCCCGATTGCTTTATGAGACTACATATATAAAGACATTACTTTAAAGTCCATCACCTATACACTCTATTTGACGAAGGGGTCAAAGAGTTTCTATTGACTAACACATTTGGTTATATGATTACGTAATAATTATTATTTCTTCCACCTAATATTAAAATCCCTTCACCTGATATGCTAATAATTCTACATGGTTCTAACTAATTACGTTCTGCTTTTGCGACTATTTTATCACTTAAAATGGTACATATTTGCCTTTTCTAATACTTGACTATACTTCCACCTGACGCTATAATGATATGATAAGTAACTGACTTCAAGAACACTTATATAAATAAATTAAATAATTTGCAAATAAAGGGTTTGACACATTAATAGGTTTAAGCTTAATGTCTGATTGCAACACTGGGGTAATGTAATTTACACTTGTTTTCATCTGATTATGAAAATTTTCTCAATATTCACTAAAGTTACAGTTAGATACATAAGATTCATACTTACTTCATCATTCTACGTGTCTATAATACTCACATACGTTGTCACTTTATTTTGAGTTTCCGTTGAACTAATTACTGTGTCGGCTAATTGTTTATGGTTTGTCTTCGTGGTGTTTCAGCTTTTGGCACTTGTTGCTTGGGATAAGCGTTTACAGTTGCTTGGGATAAGATTCAGTATGAATCTAGCTCCCGTACTGTGAAGACCAAAATATGAAATAGACAGCTATCCGAATTGAAAAACATTTGAGTGAATGAAAGGATTAAAATTGCGCAATTACTGGATACCTGAACTGTGGTTGATTCAACAGAAATTTTTATTTCAACAACACGTTCTTTGGATTTTTCGGGGGGTAGTCAATCACCCCCCTTGCGAGTAAGTCTCGTTTAATGATGTTTTAAAAAAAAAAAAAAATTGTGTTCGGGCATATCGCCAAATTATATAATGAATATTCCAGTATCTCAAGTCAAGTTCGACCAAGCTAATGAGCTCCAAAACGAAAAATTAGACCGACTACTTAGTAAGCAGGGTGATTTAATAACTGCAGTTAACAATTTGTCTTCTGAAATACAGGAGTTAAAGAATGAGGCTTTAGATAGAGATAGAAAAATAGCCGAATTAGAAAGATCACTGGAAGAGCAAAAGCAGAAGAACTCGTTGCTCGAGCGTCAAATGCTACTAATTGAAGTAAAAGAAAGAAGTTCGAACTTGATCATACACGGCTTACCTACAGATATTAATCCGAATCAATCCCTTGAAGCTCACGTGAAAGATCTACTTAAGAATACCTTAAAAATTGAGTCATCTTTGTCAATTAACAAATGTTACCGCTTAGGTGGAAAAACTGTTAATATAACGAATAGACGCCGTAATCAAAGTCAGACACGTAAACCGGCAGTTAATCCAGTGCTAATTAGGCTCAAGAATGAAGCTGAAGCGTATTTAGTTATGCAAAACGTATCCAAGCTTAAGGGCTCTGGAATAAGAATTTGCACGGACCTTCCTCCAGCACTTAACACTTTACGCACAGGATTCCTCACTAAAGCAAATGAGATGAAGGAGTCTGGAATGATTGTTGCTTCTCGGGTTAAAAATAAAGGAACCCACGTATGGCTTGAGATAAAAAAAAATGGTTCGGTGATATGGGAGAGAGCTGATCAATAACTGAATTGGATAGTAGTAATCTGAGTGTTGATTTATATGATTTTGTGGAGTATTTTGTTATTTAGTGTTTAGTGGTCTGGTTGTAAAGTTATTTGATAATTTATGATCGTTTGAGGATCATGATTATCTTATTTTCGGAGGCCCGTTCGCAAAAGTATCATAATGAGTATTATTTGGTTTTTTCTTACTTTGTTTTTTTTTTTGTTATCAAAACTGTTATATTTAATTTCCTTACTTTGTGCCACACTATTCCTGATTTTTCTTATATAAGGTTTTCATGTTATAAAGTTCTAGTTTTTTGTTTATGTTTGTCTCTTTCAGATGAAGTTCTGGTTACAATTGTATCTCCTTTAACTCTCCGTATGGTTGGTAAGTCACTTTTTGTCAATAAGTATACACAGCATCGTGATAATGGATAATAGAATTCGTAATTTTGAGGAGCACCCCCTTGATTTAGGTAAAATTTTTGAGAATTTATGCAATGATGACGATGTTTTTGATGTGATGGTTCATTCTATCCCAAAAAATAAATATCTACTCCCCACCCATGTTTTAAATAAAGGCTCTAATTTTAGAATGGCATTTTTGAACTGTCGCGGGTTACTAAATATTTTTGATCAAATATCCCTGTTTATTTCTCATCATAATATAGATGTGTTCGCCTCTTGTGAAACATTTTTAAATGATTCGACAAAGACATTTATTAATAAACAGGATTATACTTTTTTTCATAAGAATCGGATTAATAAAAAACAGGGAGGGGTAGGTTTTTTCATTAAATCAACAATTCAGTCAGATCTGGTGAGTGAATTTGATCACCTATATCTTGAAATGGCGTTTGAATTTTTGGCAGTTAAAATAGATGTAAATGGTATGAAAATTTTGTGTTGTGTTTTTTACCGGCCTCCAAGTTCTCCTGCTTCAAAATTCATGGAACTTCTTGATGATTTTGTGCTTATTGCCTCGAAAAAGTATCCAAAAATAGTTTTTATGGGTGACTTTAATATTGATTTATATAATTCTAATAATTCAAGTGGTAATTTCCACGGAATATCTTCTGACGGGGCTGACTTGTTATCAGTTTGCTTATCCGGTGGTCTCTTACCAGCTTATGGAGTCCCAACAAGAATAACGAAAGATTCTGCTTCCCTTATTGATAATTTGTTTACGAATCTGGAACTTAAGTCTAGTGATGTGGTTATTGAAGATTTCTCAGACCATTTGATGCTTGTGACCGACTTTCACTTGATTACAGAGTTTAATAGGCCTACTAAAAAAAAATGAGGATGACTAATAGAAACTCCTTAAGTAAACTTAAAGTATTGCTTTCTTCAAGTGACTTTTCTTCTTGTTTAGAATCTTCGGACCCTGATTTTGCTGCTGAATGTTTTGTGAATCAGTTTAAACGTTGTTTCAATAATGCTTTCCCTCTCCGTCAAATATCAAGAAGAAATAATATAAAGCCGATTAAGCCTTGGATATCTCCTGGATTGCTGGTATCAATAAAAAATAAGAATCTGTTATATAAGGCATACTTAATGCATCCATCTGAAGTTAAATTAGCTGAATTTCGCAGATACAAAAATTATTTAACAAAAATTTTAAGATCAGCAAAACGTCATTACTTCGCCGAAGCATTTGTTGAAGCAGAAGGGTCCCCCAAGAAGACATGGGAAATAATTAATAAGTGCTTAGGAAAACATAAGACCCATGATCTTCCTGATGAATTAATAGCTGAAGATGGAACTAAACTGGCTACAGGGAAAGTGGAAGTTATCAATGCATTAAATATACACTTTGCAAAAATTGGCGAGGAAACCGCGTCAACTGCTGGGAACAACCTGGCCCATCATCTGGATAATGAAACTGGAGAGGACTTTCAATCATATCTACCCCCGTCTCTCAATTGCTCCATTTTTCTTACTCCTGTAACCCCAGATGAACTTTTACTTACAACAAACCTTTTAAAGAATGGATCTTCGGAAGGGACCGATGGGTCATCGACTAATCTGATTAAGTGCATAGCACCAAATATTGTAAACCCGCTTTCCCATGTGTTCAACCTCTGTTTTAAAACCGGAAGATTTCCTTCTTGTTTCAAGTCTGCAAGAATTATCTCTTTGTATAAAGGAGGAGACCCGAAGAACCCAACAAACTATCGGCCGATTTCGATCCTGTCTACTTTTGGGAAGTTGCTTGAAAAGTGCCTATATAACCGTATAGTCAGCTTTCTAATGAGATCTGAATTTTTTAGTCCGATGCAATTTGGGTTCCGGAAGTCTCACTCTACTGAGCATGCTATTATGGCAATGACTCAGTTTGTTCATGACGCCCTCGACAAAGGTGATATTCCTGCTACAATTTTTATTGACATTAAAAAGGCATTTGATACGATTTCCCATAAAATATTGCATACTAAACTTGATAACTGTGGCATAAGAGGCCCAGTTAATGACTTAGTAATGTCTTACCTAAAAAACCGAAATCAGTATGTAGACGGAGGTGATACTTCTTCCTCATCAGTATCTCAATCTCAGTCAGTCGGAGTCCCACAAGGCTCTATTTTGGGTCCACTCCTATTTCTTATCTATGTTAATGATATCAGTAATAGCATTAATGATATTGGCCTTAACATATTATTCGCCGATGACACGGCATGCAATGTCAGCAGCCCCGACTCTAGATCGTTGAAGCTTAGGTTGGAATCAGCACTGTCGAGGCTTATCTTATGGTTTTCGAGAAATAAATTGACTATTAATTGTACTAAGACAAAATTCATCATCTTTTCTCGTACTGGGAAAACAGCACCGGAAATTATGATGATTAATATTCAAAGCCTACCCATTGAAATTGAAAGAGTTGATGATATTAAATATCTCGGGATAATACTGGATTCAAGTTTATCATTTAAAAGACATGCAATTTATCTTCGAATGAAACTGGCAAGAAATATTGGTATGATGAATCATCTGAAATTTATTCTGCCGTTTTTTGCACTGAAATCTCTTTATCATTCTCTAGTGCATTCATATATAAATTACTGTCCCATTATTTTTTTGAATACTTTTAAAACTCATATTCTTCCTCTTCAGAGGCAACAAAATAAAGCTCTGCGTCTATTGAAAAATTTCCTGCCTAGCCCGTTTTCTTACCCTGGTAAATCGTCAACAAAAAGTATGTATCAAATTTTAAATATCCTTCCACTGGATCTTTTCTCTTCTTTCCATTCTGTTCTTTATATGATTAAACACGTTCAAGGTCTTTTGCCTGAGTATTTTTATTTGCATAATAATTTTTTTCAGGATGATAATCAGGTTTTGCATACATATTGGACCCGTGGCAGTTCTGTTGTCCGTCAGGCTTTAATAAAATCTGAAAGGTCCCGTTTTTCACCAAGGCATAGTATTATATATAATTGGAATAAATTTCATAGTTTTATAGATTTGAATAATTCATTGGTTAATAATAAAATTAGATTAATGAATCATTTAATTAGTAATTATTAATTTGATTTATTTTTTGGGGTGGATGCTCCTCATTTCATTTTATTTATTTGGTTACTTTGATTTTTTGCGGATTTTGTTTGTTGTTACCGTACGGAGAGTTGAAGAGAAATTTTTTTATTACGGTATCTGGAGATAGTATTAGTTATTTTTTGTTGAGTGTATATAAACCCACACACGAGTTATTCTCACTGTGGGTAATTAATTTGATAGTTTTGTCAAAAATTTTTTTTATTGATTAATAAAGAACTTGAACTTGAACTTGAACATTGTTCATAAGTATGACTATTGAACAAAATTGTCCGTGCGTGGTTTGTCATGTCAAATACGAGGGGTTGATGTCACAGGGGTGTTGAAATGTTTATTAGGTACATAACCCTTGGGGAATTGATTACATGAAATGGGTATCTTGATCGCTGGGCTGGGTATCTCTTCTTGGACACTTTTATCCTCGGGAAAATCTAATACTCATACAGTCCGTGTTTCCCGTAAATTGTTCACGTTCAGTTCTTCTTTTATTTGGACTATGGGCTGTGTTACGATATTTAACGTTAACTATGGCTGGATCAAAACTTGATCTTAGGACCTTGGCTCGACGCATTGTCTTTGATTCCTGGTTAAATGATACACAATCATTGAGGGCTTAATTATGAAGATTATGGTTATAATACTTGTTTGGGTCTCTTCTCTGACACTTTATTTTGGGAAAATTTTACACGTACAGTTTATAATTCCCACAAAATTGTTCACGTTTGGTTCTTCTTCTGATGGAGGATGGTTTGGTTTTGCGACATCTAATAATAATTGGATAGAGTCAAAACTTAAGCTTGGGATCTTGTCTCAACATATTGTCTCTGATTTGGGGCTTAAGATATATAATCTTTGAGGGATTGGCCCTAGGGTGGTTCTTGGTCCTTAGGATTTAATGTTTGGGACCTTGCCGTCTAAGGATAGTTATCGACGGTTTTCTTATGTAGTTTTACGACATTGCGGTCGGGGTGGTTCTCTAGGCAATCGTTTATTTGATATATACATATATCTGGGGTTCTCGGTTTGCTAACATTGTTTGAGGTGGTGTTACCTGGTACTAGGCTTGGGTGACTTGGATTGTCGTCAGGGTATTGTCTTCAGGGGTTTCCTTGGTGAGTATTCATCGGTGGTTGATGAATGATGAGAGTAGATGCTACTGGGTTGTATCCGTTTTGCGTGCTGGTACACCAATAATTAATTTGCACTGATTACTCTGCTTCCTGGAATATAAATATCTGGGCAGAATCATATGCTCTTTATAATTACATAAGTTAAAACACATACAGCAATAATACACAATTTATACGATATTATATGGGGACTATTATTTGAAATAATAGTTGTGATTAGTCGTACTAATAATATCAATTTAATATGGGTACGGTCAAACTCAAAGCTAAAATGAATAAAAGGATTTTTTATTCTTCTACATGCATATTGCAGCAACACTAGTTTACTATGAGACAAGCTAGGTAATCATAAGAAAAATGATTGTGTCTACGAAAAATAACACAATATGAGATTTTCACGATTCTGCGTATATATGTACATATGTATATGTGCATCGGGTACATGTTCAATATTCAATACATTTTTAAATGTTATTCAACACTCATCTACTTTAGCAATTACTTTTCTATTACATAACTACATGCGAGGTAAGTTACATGGTTTTATGAGAGGTCTCGATTTACTATAAATTTTCAAGTCTTTACTGTTTACGCGCGTCCATGCTGCTTAGGAAATATATCTTTGCAGCCGCATGAGTTTGTGCAAACAATAAGTAGAGATTTGGGACTGGACATGGCACGAATGAGGACCTCTACTCCCATTCGCTTGATCATGTCCTCCCATATTTTATGGCTTAAGGATTATCAGGGAGTTCCGGGTTTAGGTCTTGCATCTCACTTGATTCGACGTGATCTATCTTCGCTCTTTTTCTACGTGTTCTCATAATTTTTCCGTAATTCAGGGTCAATAACATTCTTATAGTCAGAGAGATCATGAAGACGAATCCTACTGTCAGGAGGATATTCCACCAAAAATTTGTTGAGAATAGTCCGTATCTACTTTCTACATACGCCAATCTTTGGTCTTCATTAGTAAATAGGGGAATCTGAGAGTCTAAAGCTTCTCTTATTCTTGTTAGTGGTAAGGTTCCCTTGACGTTTTCTATTTTTGACCATATTGTGGCTTTTACTTCTTCGTCATCAATATTAGGAATTGTATGCGATAAATTGACTGGTTTGAAATTGATCACCTTGGGACTTATTATATTCGTGCTTGTGGTTATCAGTGGTGTTTGTACCGTGGCTTCTTTGGTTACTAATCGGCACCCTTGTTTTATAGTTATTGTTCCCACGTCTTGTAATAGTAATTCAGTTCTGTAGCTTGGGTCGATTCTTTCTGTGTTATTATAACAAGAGATGGTCCCAACTGTTTCTTTTGGGACAGAAAATAGCCACAGATCATTTCTAAGATGAATGAATATATCTCGTTTTGTACTACCTACTAGCGTTTCGCATGAATTGAGAATTTCTTCTTGTTGAGTTTCTTTTAAGAATATATCTAACATACATGATCCAGGTTTTACATTATAAATGAGCAGTGTTAGTTGACTACTAGGTTTTTAAATGCTACACATTCTTTAAGGTCCTGTGGATTTGCTAAGGCGTATTTCCTTCTATCTTGACCGACTAGCAAGTATTCCGCTTCGGGGGTAATAGTCATAAATGAATTAGTTTTTCCTATATTGGCTGGGAACGTAGAAATTTTATACAAGTCGTATATGGATTGTTGATTTATTAATGGAATTGTTACTACTGCAAATAGTTGTTCAATTATTTCCGTGATGTGAACCTTTAGCTTGGTGTAGTAGTGGAATAGGTTTGCTACTTCTGGTTCGGTTGGTAGATGTAGGCCGAACGTTAGATGTGTTTTTAATTCGTCCAGGATACTTTTTAGGTTCGAAGGGTCCACCAGGTCATAGGATGAGGTTCCTCCAGTAAGGGCAAATAATGCGAATTCAAATTTACTAACGTCAGTTACGAGGTTGAGCAATGACATTGTCACTATGTCGAGTGATACCATAGTGAGGCTCGAATCTGAAATAACACGATCCACTTCGTTCTTCAAATAATTCATTATGTTTACTGTCTTTGAGATTTTCTTTGATATTGCCTCGATTTTGTCTCTTTGATAATTCACTATGCTGGCTTGTATTTTTTGGACATGTAATGTCACGTTCATGGCGTTATTTAATTTTCTTACGTTTTCCCTTAGGATATCCAGGTCTTCTTCGGTTGAAATTCCAAATAAGCGCGAAGCCAATTCTCCTACAATTGGTATTAGACTAGCTGATCTGCGGTATTTGCTTTTTCGAAAGAATACCTCGAAGATTCTCGTGGTGCTTTGTTTTAATTTTTGTATTTCTGTATTGAACAATTCAAATAATGCTTGTAATCTCTGCCTATACAATATTAAAAACGATTGGTGAATTGATACTTTTAGGGCATTTTTCTCACCTAGTTCAGGTAATGGTTCAATATCTTCCCTTGCCGGCTCGTCGGCCATTTCTAATCTTGCACAAGTACGTTTACCGTCTATTATCCAACATTTCTTATGTGCGTAATCGTTTTCTTCCTCTTTCTTATATTTATTTTTCTTTTCTTCTGGTTGAATCGCTTGTACTTTTATCGTTTGTATCTCGGTATGCCTTACTGGGATTCTTGCTCTTAGGCCTATACGGAATATGCCAATCGGCTGGGTGCGCGTAAACGTGGGCCCTGTTGACCAAGTCCATTTTGTAAGTATCGTTGGTCTTAGATAAGTTAGCATGGTCAAATTTCTAGGTGATTCTTTGCTAAGTGCGCTCATTTCTGGGACTGTGTTCGTCGTAATTTCCGACATTGAAGATTGTATATCTCTTACTGGGGTCTCATATGTAGGCGTGGTTGTCTTGGTGTCTTTTTCTTTTCTTTCTGTAGAATTTTTATTCTTATCATCTTGTTGTGTATTTGAGAATTTCAATTCCTTTAGGTTAATAATTTGTCTGTAGTCTTTTTCCTTTGTGAGTTTTGATAATATTTGCTTCGTAACATTTTGTTCAGCATGATTTTGCCATAATTCCTTGAGAAAAGTCCATAGGCTCGGTAGTTCATTTAGCATTGCGCAATTTCCATCGTAAAGTTTATTTTTCCTGGAAGTATTCAAGGGGAAACTTAGGGTAGATTTAATCGTAGTATGTTCGCTAATGGAACTATCCATGTTATTTAATGCCCTCCTTCTTCGGCTTTCATTCTTGTTAAATCCTAGTGCCTTGTCAATTTCTGCCATTTTCTTGTCGAAATATTCTATTATGAGTTTCGATTTTAGTTTAGGAAATAAGAGGGGTAGATTTCCTTTATTTTCCTTGTGGTACATTTCTTTTGTTGATTGCAGGCTTTTGTCTGATTTTAAGAATTGGAATATAGAGTCCTTTAATTCATTGGTATTTTTCTCTAGTCTAATTACTTGTTGGAACAAGGTTTCGAACGGTTTGGGGTCCAGTTTCATAAATATTTTCCAGGCATTATGACTTGCGAGCAACGAATTCTCGTGTTTAAAAAGTATTCCATGCTTTACGATATCTTGGGCTATGCTTTGGGCAATGAAGATTGTCATGAAATTTGTTAGCCACATCTTTCTTTTCGTTGTTTCTGGAGTTAATTTGTTATTAAACATACTGTGGGTAAAATTCATATGACATTTAATCGAATGGGAATTTAAATTCCTATTATATATAAAAGAAAAAAAAATTTTTTATCGGGTAAATAACAAGATGAAGTTGGTATTCATGATAATAGAATTAATTGATTGATACGGCTGATTCTTAGGTTGGGGGGGGGTGGTTATTTTAATTGATTTCACTCAAGCATTTTTCTTTTAATGTAAAGGGTGCGTGAGTTGACTTTAATTTACGTCATACCAAATTATTTCAATAGAGACGGTTTTCTTGATTTTTTGGTTGCTTTTGATTTTGATTCATAGGCATTTATTCTTTTAAATATAATTTCTTTTCTTTTTGCTCTATATATTACGCTTTTTGGATTATATAGATATTGTTTGTAGTATTTTATTTCTAGGAGGGGGCCGTGTTGACCTTGATATTTTACACAGTTTGGATTTCCCTCGATTTTGTAAACTAATTGTTGTTTTCTACATTTGTCAAGAAGCAATAAATCTGTCTGACATGGACCTTTAACGTACCAGTACCGAACTTTATATTGTTTTTATAATTTTCTTATCTCATGTTGAATATAATTGAGGTACTTGCCCTTTCTGCCGTTATATTTTACTCCTAATTTCCCTCTCGCGGGTCGATATTTGGTGTGTTTGCTAAACTTAGACCGAATTTATATGATTCTTCGTTGTATTTCCTTAAATCTTACTTGACGTTCCATTTTTTCTCGAAGATTTCTTCCCCTGATTTACTCACGATGAGCATTGCTGCTGAGTATATGACATTTTCTTTTGCGTGCTTTATAGTTATGAACTCTGTATCAATAATTGCTTTGGCCATTGTTCTGAAATGAAAGGTAGTTTCTATTGATCTTTGTCTAGTTAATTTTTTTTTCAAGATTAGTTATGATCATGGTACACTCTAGGTCGAGGTCAAACTACCTTTTCACCGGTATTTCCTCATACATCGGGTACTTATTCGTTCGACGTAATTCGAGTCATCTAAAGCTCCATATTAACCAATAATGAATGTATACTTTGAATGAAAAACAAGGTAACTTCAGGTCGAATTTGAACTACTTTTTCACCGGTGCCACCTTGCACCTGGCTATTTGTGTATTCAAACGTAATTCGATTTCCTAAAGTTCCGTACTCTAGTTTAACGAGTTTGCGCTCGACTTATAACGAGTTCCATATAGGCTTAAAGTGTTGAGACTTTCAAGAAACTACCTTTTTTGTCGATATATTAACAATGTATTTCGATCTCGTGACATTTACCCTAATTCATAGTTTTACAAATATTAATACACTACTGGTTTATTCATATAACGCACTTTTTTTTAATTATTTTAAATAACAATAATAATCGATTACATAGATATAACACTTCAAATAATATTGGAGGGTTCTTTTATTATTCGTTTCAACGAAATTATTTATATATACAGTTTCTTCCACTAATATTGGGTTTTAATTTCAGTATGGGTGCATCAGCCGGCAATGCTGCTTTTGAACTTGAAGATGTAAGCATATCGACAAGTCGATAATTTTCCCATAACGGAACATTTGAGCTGAGAAATTTGAGTTCAAATACTATATCATTTTTACCGCTTTCAGGTGTATTTAAGTACATTAAATACACTAATAATTGGTTTGGGAGGCGCAGGCCCTCCAGTGTGGCAGTTATGTCATTCCTTCGCATATTTTGTCGAATGACTTTCCGGCACATCTGAGATAAAGACAATTGGTCATTTATTATTTTTACTACGGAGAAACTTAAGTTTACGTGTGATTGGCAACAGCATAGTTGCTCGCGCACGATTATGTCTAAACCAGGGATTATTTTTCTTCCAAAATTTTCGTCTTCTTGGAAGAAATTCAGGGTTATTTTCTTTATGTCTTTATAATCTCTTGGGTTAACTTGAAAAATAGCGGATCCCGTTGAAGGGTTTATTGGATTTAGATACGTGTTATTTACACAGTTGACGTATAAGGCCTTAAGGAAGCTTTCAGATTTTAACATGTGTCCTCGGTCTATTAGTATAGAGAGAAATTTAATGGGCCAAATTGTAGTTATGTTGTTATCGTCTTGATCGTACCAAATATTGTCGGCGATATAATCAGACAACGAGCTATATTTTGTTGTTGGAGTATTTTGTATTAAAATTCGGAAGGCCAGGTTGGCATTTAGTCTAGTGTGTTCTAGTGTTCTTGTCATTGCACGTGCACTAAAGTTATAATGCACTAAGCTTGCCATTAATCTTAGAATCATTCTTTGTTCCAAGATTTGCCGCTCGTTTTGGCGTTTCACCTCACCAGTGGCCGATGATTACTCATGTATCTTATCTGCAAATGTGTTGTTATATAAGGTCTACCAAATAAATGGTTATTAGTAGTAATACATTTTTAAAATAATTACGTTAATTTATAGCCGTTTAAGTAATGATTACGCAATAGTTAGGCACTTACGATTTGATGACTCTTGTACATAAGGATAGTTGTTTATTTGGCCTTTTTAATTTTATGAAATTTTATTCTTATTAGTATTTCATGTTCTTTTTCTCAGTACAAGTTGTTCTTTGCAAGGGGATTGTTGCTACGAAAATTGACCCAAAGAATAAAAAGAACTTCGTGGCAACTTCTGGCACACAACCCCCCCCCGCTACTGAGGCTCCTCTGCCCATCTCTTTTGCAGGTTCCTTTAAGCGTTATTTTTATTTAGTTAGGCACTTTCAATTTGATGATGTTTGTTGTTAGTTATAGCTGTTTAATTGGCCTTTATAATTTATGGTGTTTAATTTTCACTGGTATTATTGGGTTCCTTTTCTTGTCCGAGTTGTTCTCCGTAAGAATTACCTTTGCTACGTGTCTTTCCCCGAAATAATCAACAGTGAAAAACACGGAGCTTAAGCACTTCCCACATATCGAAATATATCCACATATTTGTAACATTTTTGTTACAGTGATTCTTTTAATGGGGTGAGGTAGGGTAATTCTTGCGGATCACGCAAATAATTTTATTAATATTTTGGCGTTTCTCTTCCGGTTCTAGTTGATCTTCGTAAGAGATACCTTTGCTACGCACCTTTTCCCCAAATAATCAACAGGAAAAACATACAGAGCAAGAGTACTCCCCACGTATCGGAACGTATCCACGTATTTGTAACATTTTTGTCACCGTGATTCTTATAATGGAAGGGGCAATGTAGGGTAATTCTTACGGGTCAATTTTCATAGAGGGATGAGTTGATTTTTTCATAAGAGCTCATTGGCCAGACCGTTATGACCCATGGGATAAAACGCACCAGAGGTCACAACAGTTGACCAACGGGTCCCCATGTTGTATGGTTATTTCACTGAACTGTAATTTATAATTCTTTACTGTTCACCTTTCACGTCTATAGCTGGGTATTAGTTTCTCATAGGCAGCTTGAGATCAATCAGGAGGCAGAGGGGTAGTATACACCACCTCCACGCGACTGTCCAACGCTTCCCACGATTGAGGGTTTATCCATTTGTCAGTTATTGCTTTGTAACTAATCACAACTCGTATCTATATAGTTGTTTTTCATAGAGAGCCAGGGCCAAACAGAAACAGAACTCCCTCATGACTGAGGATCCATCCACTAGTTAAGGGTTTCCTTGTTATGTAATCACTATTCGTATCCGTATAGTTGTTTATCATAAAGAGCCAGGGCCAAATGGAAATGGGAACGGGATGACGATAACTCCACTCCCATTCGCTTGTGGCCATCGCTTCCCACGATTGAGGATCCATTTGTTTAAGAAGCTTGACGAATAGGCAGTTATAGTACTTGCCCAGCGATTTCTTGTTGTGCCATCAAGTCTCGTAATCAAGTCAATAGAACGATGCATTTTCCGCTCACCCGACAATGGAGCATCAGATATCAGGTAAACGGAAAAAACATCCCTCCAGTTTCGATAAACCACTGACCAAGATTTCACGAAAAAATCCTCGCCAAAAGGAGTCGAGCCAAATCAGCAACAGGTTTTACAAAGTCTGGTATCTCCCTCATTCAGTAATTTGTGTAATCTTTTCTCAACAGAAGGTGAGAGCCAAGTGTTTGCATGGTGGGATAATATACACCATGCCCACCCCTGGCTCTGACCTCCCATGAGCGGGGTCCATCCGATTTCATTATCGCGTGTCGTATGGATATTTGAATTATTCCTCCTATACCTTTTTCGAAGTATTTCATGGGGTTGTTCGCTGACTATTATTTTATTTTGTTTTTATGAATTAGAATTGCCATTTATATTGAGCTTTTATTAATTGTCGAGAGTAAAAAAAAAATTATTGTTACCACCTGAAGTGTGAGGGGTATCACTACTGATTTTTGGCTAAAAGTATCTTTTACGTGGTTCTGAGTGGGCTTTTCGAGCTTAAGTCGTTAAAGGAAGGTTTTATTATATTTGGCTAGCATATTTCAACTAATGCGATAATTGTTGATCAATGGAAGGGGCTCTTAAATTTTCACTTAGGATTTAATGTGGGCATTTGATTTCCATACTTGGTAATTTCCTTATTTACAACACATTTTTTTGTATTTGTAGTTAACAAAGCAAATTTTCCTTTTTAAACAATCTCTTTAAAGCGTCCATAGTTATTTTGTATCCTGTTAACGTGAACTGATCTTATTAAGGCCGAAGTTAGAGAATGTAAACTTATCTTTTAAGGCTTTCAAAATTTAAGCTGTGAAACCGTAGCACATTTTCATTTATCGTCGTACTTTATTCAGCTTTTATTACTGTGACTAAAATACGTATTGATTTATTTTTTTATGCGATTAATTAAAGGGAGTTAATTTATTTTATATTGAAGGCGATTCTCCTCCAATTGCCCATTCTGATAGCTATTGTTTAAGTTGAATCGAATGAAGAGTCTCGTATTGATGTTTACTCAAATAATATCTTCAGAATATATAGGAATAAGTTCCCTATTTTAGGGTATTTTACAATTATGCTAAATTATTGAAATACGAAGGCTTGTTAGTCGAGATTAAGTCTTCTCGTTTAAATGAGTTAAGAGAAAAACACTCCCTTTTAAGGTGTCAACTTATTTTCTCCCGTGGCGGAGTTATCGCCACGTGGCAGAGGTATTTATTATCAAGCACTATATTACCTAAAAGTTTTGGGGTTTGTCATAAGGCATATAAATTTAATTCCCTTGTATTTCCTAAATGATAATTAAAGTATAATTACGTTTTGTAGTGAACTCATTGGCGGGTTTCCCCTAATTTGGATGTATTAATTTACCACAAGATGTAATCCTTTTGTTGCAAATGCGACTGAAAAATATGGGAATCAAATCGAAACGCGTTGTTTCAAAACTTGTTTGTTTTTATTTTTTGTGAAAGCAAAACTATACGTACAAGAAACTGTCTTAAATGACGGTCTTATAATATTGTAAAGTAAAGTATTTTAATCTCATTAGGTTTAGCGTGAACTAGTCTTGTTTCCGCCCCACTCAGAATTATAAGGGTATTAAACCTTATTTTTATATCTGTCTCAATATTGCATACTGAAATGGGGTTTTTCAAGCATTCTCCTGAATAACAACAAATTTGAACTTTGGCCGTTGTTACTACTTTATTGGACTAGGATTCCGTTCACCTATTCATAAAATTTATGGCTCCCACTTTCGTTTGATTAAATTAAGGATTACCCTTGACTCATTTATACTTCATATAAATGTTCGCTTTTATCTTGATAATTTCAGTTCAAATCCGTATGCTCCTCAGTGGATACTTATTTTTTGAACGCTTAACTAACGTGCATTCTGTAAAGCTTGACTTGAATAATATGTCGTTAATTAGTTTATTTTACATTTATTCTTTGGAGGATAAGTTTAGCAAGGGTCTTAGGTTGGACCAGTTTATAAGGTTAGTGAGACTTATTAAATACTGTCTTTCTCCTTATATGAGCATTTGTGAATTACGATAATTTTTGCGTGATTTGCGTCTTTCGCGAGAACCTATAGAAACTGGATTACGCTTTTTTTGGCAATCTCTCGAGAACTAGGCTAAAACCGCAGCCTTATTTTTATAGGTACTGTAGCGTATTTAATTTTAAAAGTTCTCTTTTAACGAAAGGGTTTTGCTTACTGCATTAATTTTTTTTGCAGACTCTCCTCTTCAAGGTCTATTATTTATTGTCTGACTGTTGAAGCAGAATAATATCTGCTATTATTAAAGAGACATTAGCCTAGTTATACACATTGGTATCACTCTAAATATTATGCCTAAGTCCTTTATCTACGAGATACTACATTTTAGGATTTCAATGATTGGCTTTATTCTTTTACCTCTTTTGGTGAGCTATTTTAGTAAACTACTTGCATCATATATATATAATATATGACTGATTGCTGGATTGTAAGCGAATAATTTTATGCGAGACGAATTTTGCATTTGGCTTTACAGGTTTGTGATTATTTAACTACGTTATAAAACCTCTCGACAGTTAGGGAATTGTCTGGCCTACGAAAGAGTTTTATTTTGTTATTCTTATTGTTACAGTTAATTTTCTTATACCTTAATTGCGCAGTTCATTTTCGTACGCTTTGATTCGTTTTAAGATAATTTTGGTTGAATTTTTTGCTGCTGTTGTTAGGTTTTTTTTGACGATTATTTTTCCCTTTACCTATCGTATATAGATATTATATAGCCATATAGCACGGCTCTGACCCATACAGCCGATAGGGTCCCGCTATTTTTGCTAACGATGATAAGACTAATGGTTTGGCTAGCCAAGCGTTGGTTGCAATTTTAGTTTATGGTACAACAATTTTTGACGGCAAAAATATTTTCTCTATAGAGGGCCATCAAAAGTCGAGAAAAAAATTGATCAATATATGTCCTTTTTCTTGCTTTAGTTTTGTCTTATTTGTGACTCACAGGTAATATATTTTAGAATTTTGTTACTAATTTCATGTATTTTTTGACTTATGGAAGTACCTAATTTTGTCTCTCAAGACTATCTAAACTGCGCGAGTGCCACGCGATTAGTCCTAGGTTACGGGGACAGTTTGTCGAAATAATTCCATTTAGTGTGGTCGTCACATTTATCTTACAAGATATATGTACTTAACTTGAATTATGGCATGTAGGAAATTCATTAAACCTAAAGTAATTTGAGACTGAGACCCTGAAACTGCCATTTTTGGGTCTTTTTATGCCCTGCGCATTCCTGGGGCTTATTTTTAAAGTTTATATATTATTCTGCCCTTGAGGTTTCGTTTATATTTACGAACTTATCTTTTTTTTCGTTAGAATTACATCGTATTTCTATGGGTTGACATATACGTGCAAAGATTAGTATTTTAAATTCTACAATTTTGATTTATTTTTCAAGTTAGGGGTTATTGATTTTTTTTGCTTTGCGTCAATTCTCTAGCGCTTATTCTTCTTTTCGAAACAGTATATTAGACTTATTTTATGTATTTTGAATTATGCCACGCCAAAATATAATCGAAATATAATCAAGTATCAATATATAAGTAAGAATATATATAAGATATCATTATCTGAGACCGAACGATATTTTCCAATCATCTCATATTCATAGGGGGCCAATTTTTCGCCATTGGGTTTAGCGTTTTTTTTTAATTCTTGGTATTCAAGGATCATTTTAGCACGTTGATTAATTTATTCTTATGATCTTGGTTTTCAAGCAAAAGGACTGTTTGTCATAGGAATCCAAGTAGCTTAGAGTAATCCACGGTATACGGGTTAATTGTTCTTATTATAAGCAACGAAAATGGGAAAGTGTTTTAATTCGAGAACAATATGTTTAGGTAGCTAAGCTGTCATAAATCTTTGTTATTTCGACAGTATTTAGAAGTTACGGGCCTTGATTTATTATCGTATCGATGTTTTACATGGGGCAGTTTAGGAGAGATGTTGACTTTTATTTGAAAGAATACTTCTGGTTACAATTTGCACGAAAGCCCTTTTTTGAACTTCACTGTGAGAATCGATTGCTAAGAATTAGCATTTTACATAGAGTCGCATTAACTGCATAGGTAACTTATATCTCTTAGAGGAGTGATATCAATTTGCTGGAAATTGTGAAAGGAGATTTTTTTTGTCTCGCTTGGTGATTTGCAGGAGTCTTTAGATAATTAAGTTTATTTTGAACGTCAAAAGAATGCCTTCAGTTCTCATTGGCTTTTTCTAATTTCCTTTTTATTTTATTAATAAAAATTTTTATTTTTATAAATTTTTTTTTTTTTATAATTCAATATTTCCGTCATTACGTATCTTGCACACGGACTAAGGATCCATCTAACTCGCCAAGGAAAAGGTGTAATTTTACTCAAATTTAATTTTCATTAAGGAGTTTTTGCCAACTTCTTGAGTTCATGTGTCGACACAAATTGGCGACAAAAAAATTCTTTCTTTTAGTAGGCCTATATGAACGAATTTGAAAGATTATTCAAACCTGATTCTGTTATAAGATTGACGAAAATTGTTTCTATATGCTAACAACAACGTTGGTTATAATTAATGAGGTAAAAACTTGTACATATTTTCTTTGTCGAATAAGTATTTTTAGGTCGTCGAGTATTTTATAAATTTTACAGCGAGTGAGGTTGGCTACTTCCGATTATCTTTTCTTGTGATTGAATTCGGACAATTTTATTGTTCTTCGAAAGCATGTTGTTTTCGTTGATACTTGGGTTAAAGTTTTTTTGAGCTTTACTATTAGAAGCAGTTATTTATTGTTTAGGCAATTAGAAGAGGTAGAATCTATCCTAAAGGAACTCTCAGTTTATCAAACGTCCAAATACAAATAATCAAGCCTTCCGAGGTTCAATACATCGAAGGCTCCTCAGATCGGCACTTGAATACTCCATTAAAATTAAAAGTAATTTTTGAATTATCGTGGTTTAGGGTTAAGCATTGATACACAATTGAACTCAGCACATGGAAGGGATCCTCGTGCACTGAGGTCAATCGCCTGCCAAGCAATTCCCAGTGATCCTCATGTTTGCTTTCTCCGGGGGCTACCCGGGATTGGCAAAGTTAGGACGGCTGTTCACTATATTTTCGCTTCTATGATTATTTATAATATAATTATATATATGTATTTATTTTTTTTTAACTTGGGAAATACTATATTCTGGTCAGCAGACATATAGGTACTTCTAATTTAACGAGTTTTCGCTCGTTTTATTAGGTTATTCACTATATTTTATCGCTAAACGCTGTATCCTATAAGGTGTAACCACTTTACTGTATTAAACTTGTAATTTTTTTTTTATTTTATTTTTTTTAACAAGAAAGGGATTTTTTACCTCCTTTTTTGAGTTGAGAAAGGGATGATTGATATTCCTTAGTTTTCCGTATCATCTGGTTGTGTTTGTGTTTTGGGCGCTCCTTGTGGTGCAGAGACTTCTGAGGAATCCTGGCCCGTGGTAACATTTGCTTGGGCGTTGGGGTACTGGGTCCTCATAATTATGTTATTGTCCGTTGGAGGATTTTGTTGAATAGATTCCACTTGGGGTTTGATATTATGATGCTGGGCTTGGTTTGGGATTGCAAAATACGCGGGTTGTGACGGCCCTTCATTGTAATCGTTAGCAAGAATATTTTCCAAATGGGGATTGAGGGGTAGGTCAATTTCAACGGTAAAATATGTTGCAACCATTTTCTCTAAATTTGAGCAGAATTCTCTTTGTTTTTGTAATTCTCTGGTAATTTTGACTTGGTTTTCCTTCAGTTGTTTCTCTAAATTGTCCTGTTGGAGTTTGATTATATCTTTCTGTGCCTTCAAGTTGTCGTATTTATGTTGTAAGTCTAAAAGCTTTACTCGTTCAGGTGCCAGGGCTTCTTGTATCGCTATTGTCGCGGATTGAACAGTACTGCTTCTGTGCTCTTGCACTTTTTTGCCAATTTCTTGCATTTTATTGTATAATACTTGTAATTTTAGGACTTTGTCGGGATAATTATATCCCTTAACAAGCGTGGCTTCGCTTATTGATTCCATTTCACTCTGGATTTTTCCGGTTTGCTCCTTAATTTCCATAAACTGGGTCTCGAATAATTTATCCATTTGTTTAGTTACTAGGATCTCATTTATTTTTTTGTTCATTTTTTCTTGGGAAGCCTTAACTTCACTAAGAGATTTAAGCGTGGCCTCCATCATATTTTCGATTTTTAGTCTTTCAGTTATCAGTAGTGCCGAGGCGTCTAGAAGTTTCGATCGTATTTGAAATAGCTGGTCCATATTCGTTCTGTCTGTAACGGGGTGGCACTAGGTATTTTTCTTTTTGGAGGAGGGGTTGAAAAATTCTTGTCCTGCTTCTGTCTTCAGGGTTTTTATCAAGCCGGGATTCAGTTTATCTGGAAAAATTAACTATTAACTTCCTTTGACCTTTTACGGGTAACTTTCTTTGTAGTGTCTTATTCATACACCTTTGTTTTAAGGTTTTTTTTCAAGATTCTCATTTCGTCTTAGTATTATTTTATGAGTTTGTGGAGTACTTGATCTCTAAACATATTTCCATTTATCTGGTTTTTTTATTTACTCTGCCAGATTTCGTAGTAACTTCTTGTTCGCTTTCTGGTGTTTTATTCTTTTTTTGCCTTTCCCGTAGAGATTAGGTCAAACTTCTTGTATTGTTTCAATAAGAATTTTTGACCTTTTATTTTAGCCGCTTTCGCATGGGCCGCGGTAGAAGCTGATTTTCGCTTTTGTGCATCTTGGGGCTCATCAGGAGCTGATTCATCGTCGGATTCAGTAGAACTAGTCCCTGATGATTCATCATCGAGGCTTTCCGGGGTGATCCTTTGCGGTTTAGGAGTATCACCTGCACTCGCTTCATATATTTCGTCTCCTCTCGAGGTAGAGGGTTTATTTTCCATTTCCTCTCGCTGAAGTCCTGTTTCGGGGGAGTTAAAGATTCTTGGGAACTCTGGGATGAGTTGAACGTTTGTGGAGAGTGTCTCCATTGTTTGAATGACATATTCTCAGGGGGCTGGGGTATTTTTTGTAACAAGGTTTTTTGCCATGAGGCTGATTCCTTGGGCTTGACTTTGGATACCGTTATGTGGTGGTATTGTCCTAGATTTCTATCTTCCGGGTACTCCTGGGTCCAAGGCAAGGTACTTTGCCTTGTTTTTATAGGATAATTGATAATATCCATAGCCTCTCTCAAATTTTTTGTATTTCCTTTATTTGTATCCCTGGGTGGAGTTTTCCTTATTTTTGCACCCGGGGTTTCCATAGCTCTGTTTAATTCATCATGTAACGATAGGGGTCTCTCTATCGGGGTTGCTGGGGATACCATGTCATCTGGAAATCTATTGGGAGGACACGGGGTCGAAATTCTATCGGGGAAAAATTGGGTTATTGGGGACAGCGTATAGTCTAACTCTTCCGAGCTTTCTGATGATGAACTTTCTGGACCTTTTGGGGTTCTTATTGGTATGGGTATTAAGGGTTTTCTTTTAGGGATGACTAGATTTTTCATGGCTAAAAATTCTTCAAAATTTTCCTCGTCGCTATGATTCTCGAAGTAGTTTTGTTTGAAATTAAATGGTTTTAATTCGGCTAGTCTTGACTTAGGGAACTCATTTTCCGCGTTTGATGAATCTGAAGATAAGGGTTTGGGTGCCGATCTGACTGGGTACTTGGCTCCTTTTATACGGCTAACATGCGCCTTATATGTTCTTCCGTTGTCTGGGTTTACCATTTTAAAAGTAAAATCATTGTCGTATTTTTGATTATCCTGTAGGGTCCCGAATACTTATTGGAAAGTTTTTTGCCTTCTACCTTTGCTTCGTTTTTTAGATAGACACAGTCGCCTACCTTAAAATTGATGTTCCCTTTGACTTCGGACTCGTTTCTCAACTCTTGGTTCATCTTACTTTTTTCTAATTCTTGTCTAACTACTTTATAGGTTTTCCTCATCCTATTTATAAAATCTTGCTTATAGTCTTCTGTATTATTGTAATATAGTCTGGATTCTATAATTTCCTGATAAGGTATTTTAAAATCGGGCCCGAATAAAAGAAAAAAATGGACTTTCTTTAGTTGTTTCTAAATATGCGGTATTAATTACACTGGTTAAGTAGGGTAGGTATTGATTCCAATCGTTTCGATTGTCTTTTGTATAAATACTCAAGACATTGGAAAATATTTTGTGCCTATTTTCAATTTTTCCATTAGCTTTGGGATGGTAGGGAGACGGTAATAATTTTTCTATTTCAAGGAAACTCATTAAATCTCTTGTTACTTTAGAAACGAAGTTAGTTCCGTTATCACTAATAACCTTGTTAGGGATGCCAAATTTTAAAAATATTCTTGCTAACGCTTTACTTGTGGCATGTGGGCCTTTGTTTTTCAATGCTTTGGCAAAAGTGAAGCCGGTAAGATTGTCTATGACTGAAAGAACGCAAGTATGACCTCTGTTGGAAACAGGAAATCCTCCGCTAGTCCCATGCAAATCGAATGAAACGATATCGAAAAGAAACCGTGCTACTGGCACTCTTCCCATCGGGGGATTAGGGTACGTTTGGGGATTTTTCCTTAAATTACACGCTTCACAGGTATTTATAAAATCCTTGAGTTTTGTTAACGCCGACGGTACATAAAAATATTGTTTTAACTTGTGAAAGGTTTTAGCTATTCCTAAGTGTCCACCTATATCGGAATGGAAATATTCAAAGGCAGGTATTATTAAGCTTTGGGGTAGTACTGGGACTATTAAAGTTGGATTTCTATTTGTTTCACCTGTTATTATCCTGCAAAGGATTTCTTCGTCTAAGTCATAATAAAAATTGTCTATTTCCCTTCTTAAGGTTTTGAACTTATCAGGGAGATTATCAGAACTCACGAAGTAATTAATGAGAGACAAACACATTTCATCCTTAACTTGGTTTCTTTTAATGTTAGCTATTGATAAAGGGCTATGATTGACTTCGTCTCCTTCTATTTGGACTTTAGGTTTGTTCTTCTTATGTTTTCGTTTACTAGAATTAATGGCATTCATTTGTTTAGTTTCATGATCTGAGGAATTATTCTCAGGATATCTACTCAGGTAATCACAGGGGGCATTTTGTTTACCGGTCACATGTTCAAATTCATAATCCAGATCTTGGATTTTCATTATCCATCTAGCTAAGATTCCAGTTGGATTTTTGAATGTGCTTAGGTACTGTAATCTCTTATGGTCCGAACGTAGCTTAAACTTTCGTCCCACTAAATAATGTCTGAATTTGTCTAAATGGTAGATTATAGATAGTAACTCCAATTGCGTTGCAGCATAATTTCTTTCGCCTTTGGATAGAGTTCTACTTGAATAGCATATTACTTGCTCTATATACTGAGGGGGTTTTTGTAAGGGATCGGGGTAGTTTTTATAGGGATTAATTGGGAAAGGATTGCACCGATGCCCGTAGCTGAGGCGTCAGTGCTAACTACAAATTGTCCTTTTTCAAAGTCTGGTAGGGACAATACTGGTTCAGAAATAAGTGCTTTCTTATGAGTGTCCAAGGAAGTTTGGACTTCATTGGACCAGGTGATATTTTGGTGGGTCCCTTTAGTCAGGTCCGTTAAGGGTTTTGCAATTTGGGCGTAGTTGTGTATGAATTTTCTGAAATAACTTGTTAAACCAATAATAGCCCTCAATTGTTTTATAGTTTTTGGTGGTTTGAGATTCTCTACGCATTTTATTTTCTCAGGGTCCGGTGATATTTGACATTGGGTCACTATCATTCCTAAGAACTTTATTTCGGGTTCAAGTAAATTTACTTTTTCAGGTCTACATTTTAGATTACCCTCTCTGAATTTTTCGAAATTTTTGGTAAATGTGTTTAAATGGTCCTCTGGGGTTTCTCCTACACAGATCACATCATCCACGAAATGGATAATATTTTCTAGACCTCGCAATAAGTGTAACAGAGGTCTACATAGCGCACTTGAAATGGTTTTGAGTCCGAAGGGTACTCTTAAATATTCATAAGAACCACATTCAGTCGTTGAAAAGGCCGTTTTATAAACGTCATCATCTGCTTTCTTAACCTGATGATAACCTTGTGTGAGGTCGAGAGATGTAAAAATTTTATTTTTGGTTGAGATGGAGTCTAGGATTTCATCAATTCGGGGCAGGGGAAATTTGTCGCTAACTACCTGCTTATTTAAGGCTCTATAGTCCACTACAAGCCTAAGGTCCTTGTTTTTTTTGGCACTAGTATAACAGGGGCCGAATACGGGCTTATACTTGGGCGTATAATATTGTTTCTTTCTAATTCGCGGATTTTATTTTTTAACCAATTTTTGTAGGGATGTGGGATACGATAGGGTTGGTTCATGTATATTTGTAAACCAAATAAAACCTTCTCCTTTCTCATACGAAATGATCTGTTCCTCACAAAACAGATTTTCGGAGATTTCTCTACAAGGGGATGCAAACCAAATTTCGGAATTGTCGTTTACGGGGGTGACCATTTGAGAAATTTGAACTCTTTGCATTGTTTTTGGGGGGATCTTTGTTTTACGCACCGCGAATCCATAATATTTTTCTTCCGAGTCATTTTCTATTAAGTTAAGATTGGCGCTTGGTTGCGTCAAATCTTCCGCTTGTGGGGTTGGCT
Source organism: Artemia sinica (assembly GCA_027921565.1). NCBI lineage: Eukaryota > Metazoa > Arthropoda > Branchiopoda > Anostraca > Artemiidae > Artemia > Artemia sinica. Next base: position 13,802,963 of record CM051273.1, read on the forward strand.
GTAAGGGGACGGTACTTGGATTTATTATTTCGTTCCATAAGTCTGATATTTTCTTTATTTCTGTTTGTCTATACTCCTGCATTTTCCATATTTTGTTTTTATTGACTCGATCCATTTGCGGCTTGCTTTTCTCCCACAGGACGAGAGATGGGGTACAAAAGACTTTATTCTATTCACTGTTGCTTCCCCTCTCTCCACGCGTTGGAGAATAGGATCGTATGGATACACGAGTCTTTTATTTGCTATATCTAATAACACTTTATTAGATTTTAAAAAATTAGCACCAATTATAGCCTCATATGGGAAATTCTTGCATATTATGAAGTTTGTAGGAAAGATTCTATTATCTTTTATCACATCTAGGCGTATGGAGCCTATTGCTTCTAGTCTATGTCCTGTGACGCTTGTTAAACTGGGAATATTGAAATTTTTCCGTCGCTTAATATATACTGGTAGTCTATTAAATACATTCGAGTTTATTATGTTAACTGATGCACCGGAATCTATTAACGCTTTGAAATTAATACTTGCAACACCAAAATTATTTAATATAGGTAATATGTCATTATTATCACTTAAGGAAGGTACAACTACTGGAAGGGACCTATAAAAATACTGGCCTCCAGGGTCCCGGTTAATTTTCTTGGGGGCCTGATTCGTTTCCCTGTGCATTTATTTGATAGGTTGGTGTTTGAAATTGGGGCTCGGTGGGAATTTCACTTGCTAGGGAAGTTCCAAGTTGATTGACATTTGATTGTCTTAGTTGCCACGCATTGTTGCGTGGGTTGGAATTTCTTGTGCCGACGGCTCACGGCATTTGTTCATTTGGTATTGACTAAAAATTTCTTTCGTTTGTTGAAAAAATTCTTTCGTTTCCCGTCGGGAAAAAATATCCTCTGTTATCGCTCGTATTCCTGTTAAATCTAGTCGGATACACTGTCCGTGAATTAAATTGGTACATGTTTGGTCACGTATTTGGGTTGGGGAACCGATAATTATTTTTTCGCTTGAAGGAAGGATTTGAATACGCAAATCCTTGCTGGTAGGGGTTGCGGAACGGTGGGAGGCGCGGGGGATTACTTCTATAACTTCCTGAGCCATTGGCATTTAAGTTTGTTCTCCCGAACAAACGGTTATTAAAACTTGGTGTTGCTGGTGTATAGTCTTTCTAGTACGGCATTCCCTGGCAATATGTCCTTGTTTATTACATGCATAGCATATAATTGGGGGGTTGTTGACGTAGTTCACCGTATTCGTGGGTACGAAACGTACAGTTCTTTGCCTGGTAGGGGTTGGGGACCTATTTTGGTTCGGTTTGGGTGAATTATTTCTCGAAAAAAATCCTGGGGAAATTCCTCGTGATCGTCCCGGAGTTGAATCTTCTACATTATTTATTCTTGACTTATTGTGATTTGCCACAATCGAGTCAATCTCAATCATTCTTTCTACTTCCTGAACTGCTAGCTCTAATGTTTGAATATTTTTTGATATTAACATTCGGTATAGTTTGGTTCTTAATCCTTGCAAGAAAGCATTTAGCACAATTTTATCGTATAAAGGACCAGTTTCTTTCCCATATTTAGCCTCAATGGATACCATTACTTTGTGCAGGTACTCTCTAACATTTTGGGTTTCGTCGAAACATACAGTTCCGTGCTTTAAATTGTGTGTTGAACTGGTTTCAACAAATCTTTCTCGGAACGCTTTTAGCAATTTTTCTATTGAGTTTATTGGAAGGTTGTTATCTTCCCCTATTTTATTTTCAATTTGTTTTAAAAATGTTAATGCTTGCCCCTTAAGTCTCATTAATAACATGCCTACTAATGAATCTACGTCTGAGTCTACGTCTGAGTCTCCGTTATATGAGGGAAGGGATTTTGAAATTTCTACTGTTTTTGCAATAAATTTTTGCTTTAGCAATTGTTCGTTTGGATCTAACGACATTTTGTTTTTGTTTTGTTTTTTCAAAATAAATTAAAATTCGGCTCTGGTTTTATTTTTTTTATATAATTCAAATTTGACACTTCCAATTTAAATTTTTTTGTTACTATTTTAAGAGGACTTAGATCTAACAAAATATTGCCCTTCAAATCATGCACGAAATATTGCGCTTTCTCTATGTGTAATATTTCTCAATAATCTTTTTTGTAGAAAATTTTGTCCTTGTGTTTTGCTCCTTTAAACAGGCCGCGCCAATTCTAATGGGGGGTTTTCGATTAAATGTTTCGTTGTAATTAAATGGTGGTTTTTCTGTTACTTCTCTATATATACGTATTCCAATAGGGGTTTTTCAATCAATTCTTTGATTGATGTTTTGCGAGAATACTACCATAGTAGAGGGGGAATTAAATCAGTGATTCAAATGGGGAGCATATATTAGTGGCCATACTGAGTCGAAATCAGATTGAAAAGATTCGGGTTCTCTTGAAAGCGATTGGAGCCACAAGGACAAACTATTTTGAGAAATACTAACATAAAGAGAATAAAATAAGAAAGTAATGTATTTATTTTTACTCACATAATCAGTACAAAGCTTGACGGGAATATCAAAGCACTTCGCAGTCAAAGACACTAAGATAAAGTTGTTGACTGGGGCAATACAAGCAACAGATAATTCACTAGTAATAAATGTTTTTAGAGGTTCATTCTAATTGCAAATAGACTCACATAAGACTGTTTCTAGATTCACATAAAACTGATCATAGATTCATAATGGACTGACAGTAGACTCCCAAAAGACTCGTAAAAGACTCTCAATAGACTGCTCAAGACTAACTCCAACTTGCTAAGTTCGAAAGTACTATATTCTGCGATTTCGCCTAAGGCTACGTTCAGGCGTTGCTGAAAAGCCCAGTACACTGGTTCTATTGGTTCTGATTCTATGTCCTCTATTACTATTGGACAGTGATGTACCAATCAGCTAGTCGATTTTAACTAACTTTTGATATGATTTATGAGTCTTTAAAACTTCACTTTGAAATTCTTCTTAGCGGAATAAAGTTTTTACCTTATAATTAGAGCGGACTAAATGGTTTTACTTTTGCATCTCAAGAAACTATTTTTTAAAGTTTTTACCTTGTAATTACAACGGACTAAATAGTTTTACTTTTGCATCTCAAGAAACTATTTTTTAAATTTTTTACCCTGTAATTACAGCGGAATACACTGTATCTACTTTGTATTACAAGTGACCGTTTTTTGTATGATAATTTCTACCATTTTTTGATCGTTTGGAAATTCAACTCAAGATTTTAATTACATGGCTGGTTACCTGTCATGTACAATTGGTCACTCTGAATATTTATTGCTGTTACATTTTTCGTGGGAACGATTTCTTCATAGGGTTACAATTATGATACAATGTTTCGCTATTTTTTAAATTTGACAAATGAGTGTTACTTGAATTTTTGGGTTCATATTTTGGGCGATTTTATTTTACTTGGAAAATTTCGGGGTCTTGAAAATAGATTCCATTACAGTAACTAGTAGACAGGGGGGGGTTTACATACTACTAGCACAAGATCAGAGGGCTAGAATACTACTAGTACAAGATCACAGCCAATCAAAGGGCTAGAATACTGCCAGTACAAGATTACACGCCTCTTTCTAGGCCAATCAGGGAGCTAGAAATACTAACGGGAGTGATGGAAATAATATGAGCAAGGATTGTCAGTATATTTGATATTAGTGTGAGAATAGAATTCAAGGAGTGAGAACAGTTTGACTATACTTGTTTATTTATTTTGCAAGATATATATATTTGTAATAATGAGTGGAATGTTTACAGTATTAGAAGTTGATAGTGGAGTTGGCAGCAGTAGGAATGATACAAGAGCACCAAACATTGCGGTAGAAATTACGAGAGGATCTCGCCTTTGTCTCAAGTGGGAAGAAGTATGTGCAAGATACGTGTTATCTTTGAGTAAATTTAAATTGGTGGACCAATTATGCTTCGCTGCAAAAGTTGATGTAGCACATACACATAGACTTCAAAGGGTTTTAAATGCAATAGTGAAGTATATTGAGGACAATAACTTATATCCGGTAATTGTATATGTTTAATATATTATTGTTGTAATTATGCTCACACACAATAAAATTGTTTCGAAATCGAAAATGTTCCCTTTCTTTTTGTTAGATTTTTTCAAGTAGGTTATCGAATATTCTTGAAGTAGAACAAATCATGGTTAGTCTGGAGTCAGCCGTGAGTGTTAGGGTTGAAAATTAATAAATTTGAGAAAGAGATAATTAAGTCAAAGCTTTTGATTATGGAAAAATGTTTGATTCTAGATGACAATTTTCTCGAGTTATCTCTTAAACGGAAGATATGTTCTCAAAGAACACTTGACAATATAATGGGGAATGATTCTCCATCGTTGGACTATTGTATGAAGCTTTTACAACGTGACTCAAATGTTTTACTCAATTTATTGATATATTAATTGAAACAAAGCAGAATAATACCGTGGATATATTTTTGAAAACATTGCCGTAGATTCTATGTAGATGACTCTCTCTTCAAAACAGATTATATAACGTCACAGAGTTACTCCTCTCTCTTCCCCCTCTGAGTTTATCGAACGTGGATTAGTTTTTTTTAGCTGTGAGAGAGTTGACACCGGAAACCAAAAATGTTCTATGCATGTCCACTATGCATGTATACTCTTGGCAGTTGGTCATCATGTGAGAATTGTACAATTATTGATGAGTATAATGAAAAGTATAAATTATGCAACCCGTGTAAATTACATAGAGGATATGCAGTACAAATTAAAGGCTGTAATTCGTGTCTTGAAGAGATTTTTGCTTGTGACGGTTAGTTGATATCAAGACGTCTTCGCCTTTGTCTATCCATCATCATCGTCTTCGTCGGTGTTATCAAATCATTGCTACTGCTAGGAGTGCCAGTATTTTCCAAGATTGATGTAAGATCTTCTTCTTCTTCTTCTTTTTCAAATGGCGGTGTTGTTGTTAGAGGACTGACACTTCCACTATATTCTCTTGATTTCTTTGGAATTTGCTTATTGCCAATAAGACTTTTGGGGAAGTTTGATATATTTAGAAACCTGTATAGATTATTGTCAAATGATAAAAGTCCTTTACGATTTGTAACCATGTCACAAATTAAATCGAGTATATTATAACTTTTTCCCTGAATTATAATTTGTTTCCCGGTGCTATTGACTTGAACTTGATAATCATGACCACTTTCCAACATGAGATAAGATAATACTCTTTTACTCTGTTCTCGATAGGTCACTGGCAATAGGTTTCCAATTGCTGGCACTATAGAATTCAATTCCTTCTCCTTTGATTGCACAGAATCTTGATGAGATGTTTCCCGTTTAGAGCAATCTGTGACGGCGGTGGATCACTCACGATAAGGTCTATGTTTGTCCACACGTCGCATACATTTTGAAGTAAAACTAGCTTTTTATCATCGGCAATATTCTTATTATTAATGATATAGTTGCTGATGTGGGGTGTGTAGAATGTATAGGGTAGGCCAAGAGGATCAAAAAATTCAATCGTCTTTATTGTTTGAAAGATGCACAGCCAATGACCCCTCTGCACAGTCGGCCGACTGCTATTAACAATAATTAGGGTATTGTTGGTACTTTGAATTTTTCCAAGAAAGTCCAAGGGCAGACAATAGGATCAGTATTTGGACATTTAGGGATCCATATTAAATACATTGATTTTTTGACTGGTGTTCATGGTGCCAAGTCAAGTAGAACACTGCCTTCGGGATTGATTTCCCAATAGGTTTCATATTAATTTAGTGAGATTAGTGCAATACTCTCAGCCAACGGGCCGGCAAATGTACACTCTAAACGCACACTCCCCGTACGTACTATACTCATATCCTGCGTACCAGAAAAATCCAATACAATGATATGATGTGTTTTAGCAAACATTTCTTCGGTTATACCATTTTCAAATAGTTGGGAATCATGATCTAGGGTTGGCATGGTCAACTCATACAATGTTCTATAGGGTTTATCAACGGATAGATTGTAGAGTGGGATGCCGTTTACTTTGCAGACAAGAGATGAAAGCCCAAACATTTCAAATTTATATAGGCATCCAGTCCACGATCCTACTGCACTAGCGCTTTTTACAAATGCCAAAGCGAGTTTTGACGGAATTTTGCCATTGATAAAGGATGAGTCGATGAAGATGCGTGACCCCACGGCAATATGACGTTGATTGGTGATTGTAAGAGGAACAAGTAGTTTAATATTATTTCCACTGGCTCTCAGTTTTTCCACTGCAAAAGCAACTGAACTCATAACTTGTTGTTTGCGTACATGAAGTATTGCTGAGGTGAGGGAGAGAGTTACATAAGGATTGGCAGCAAGTTATTTTCTCAATATGAAATTGGATGGTGCAAGCGTCAATTTTATATCCACTTTAATATTGGGTGGTAGCCATTGGGGTATATTAAATATTTCATGATATATTTTTTCTCTAGATGTAATTCACTAGTTGTAGCATTTTTAAGTGCATTTGTGCTATCAGTATTAGTAATATATTCATATCCATTGGAGGTGCCTCTCAATTCCTTGTATGACTTGGGTGTCATCAGCATGAATTGTATATAGCTTGTATAATTTGAGAGATTATTGCTTGCGCTCACCTGCGTGCCATTGATGTAGACACTGACTAGACGAAATAAATTATGTAATATACAATTTTCATAGGATATTCCGTCGGCCCGAATTGGCAATGTTTTATCGGATTTCCGGACTTTTATTTGTAAATCTATAAATGTCGAAGACCTGTCCATAAAGTAGTCTTCATTGGAATAAATTTGAAAGTGGATATTATCGGAGAGGGGTTGTTGAGGATAAAGTTGTTCATAATATCCATGTTTTACACTCACCTCAACATTTTCTGCATTGAATAGATTCAATGAAGAGGTGATTGAAGGTTGACAATCCTTATGCAGTACGTATGACATCTTAGGAAAAGAAATCTAGTTTTGATCTAACAATTCTCTTCCTGGGGATTCTTCTTCTTCTACTGTTCACAGTACGTGTCGGCTTTTTCCTTCTTTTCTTTGACAGGGGTGATGTCTTTTGTTTCTGACCTGAGTAGAGACTGATGAGTAATGCATTTTTTCTCGACCTTTTTAAACCTTTTCCATTTTTTTTTAATCTCTCACCAAGGCTTCGCGAACTGGTCCTAAGATTTTCCGAAAGCACTTTTTTTAAATCCTTGCCAGAGCCCCAATCGTATAGTGTAGAGGATGTAAAATCTGTCTCAGCCGGTACAATATATTTTCTAGCCAGAGGTAGTGCAGAGCGAAACAGCTTAGCAAACCAACTGCCAAGACCGTAGCCAGATATTGACGAGCGCCCTTTTTAATAGTCCATTCCATTGCCCTGTTGTCTTGGGCCAAGACTATTAACATAGCAGTCAATATCAGGACAAATGAATACCACTTTTCTATTAGACATCTTGTTGTGGTTGAACGATGGGTCGAAAATGGCATGTAATCACAGTCATCTTTTGATATTGCTAGGGGATCACCTAATGCAGTTCTTAGTGTTAACTGACAGAGTTCCAAATAGGAATTGTTTACAGGAATATACTGAAGATGCTTTATATTGTAGTGGTGAATATGTTCTTGATTGGTTTTTTGTTCAAGAACTCTTAGGAGGGGAACATTTCAATTGCCAAACCGGGATGTTTCCACAAATGAGGCGTAGAGAAATATACAAGTGCCTTTGGAGAAGGCAGGCGGGTAGTCAGCAAAAATGAGATTAGTGTTTCCAGCACTTTTACCATTGATTATATTGAGCTTAAAGCCAAGAACATCTTTTAGATTATCATTGAAAATAACCTTTTCACTGGCAATAGGTGAACTAATGTAGATCATGCCCTCCTCCTTTGAATAGTTGAAATGAAAAGCTCTTTTTTTACGAGCGGAAATTCTTTTATTAATAGAACGACATAAATCATTCATACAGGTGAGTTCTTCATAGGGTAATTCAATATGTGGGTAATTCATCCAATTGATCTTTTGAATTTGTTCTTGATCACCTGAGGGTGGCGGCCAGTCATAGGGTCTAATTTTTATATCATATTTACGATCTTTCCTCAGGATAGCATACGTATTTTTGAGAATACAGTCGACAAGAGCCACTTCATACTTTCCATCACCGAATTTGGATGCTACAATCAAAATTGTTTGATTAACATTTGCAAAAAGGGGTAAGGGATTTGCGAATTGGATTGTGTGAAGGTGAAAAAAAAGAAAAAAAAGGGTTAAACTGATTATCAGTTAAGGTAACCCCTCGGAGTTGTTAACTCAGGCAATTTGTTATAAATTTGAGACAACATCAATCTATGAAAATGGTTAATGATGATAGAATGACATTGTGAGTTGACCTAGCTTTACCTCTGCGATGTGTTCTGTATAACACACAAGTTGTGTTTGAACAGTGTTGTCAGTTTAAAATAGGGTCCAATGTTATAGTATACTAAAAAGTTGATACTAAGAGAGATGTAGATGGCAAGAAAATAATTTTAATAATGAAATTCAGAACAAAACTTAGAAATCCTTGCAAATCAAGTAGTAAGGTGTATGTGAGTACGAACCATCAAGGATCATAAGCACCGACGACCCTAACCAGCAGAGACATCAACCACCCAAAGGTCCCCTACCCTCAAACTCGAAGGGCGCCCCCTCCCCTCCAACTTTTTGGCCCCCCCTCCCCATTTTTTTTGGATTTTTTTTAACATGATATATTTTTTCTACTTTTTTTTTACATGTCTTCAAATGAGATGAAACATGCTTAAATTCAGTAGTGTTTTGTCATGGTTTACCTTGCCACAGTTACATTCTCTTGATTTTTCAAAGATAATTTTTAATTTCTTTCATTGAAATACAAGAGTTGGAATATTTCAGTAGTGTTTTGTCATGGTTTACCATGTCACAGTTACATTCTCTTGATTTTTCAAAGCTCATTTTTGGATTTCTATCGTTGAAATGCAAGAGTTGGAATATTTCAGTAGTGTTTTGTTATGGTTTACCTTGTCGCAGTTACAATCTCTCGATTTTTCAAAGTTCATTTTGAATTTCTTTCGTTGAAATGCAAGAGTTGGAATGTTTTAGTAGTGTTTTGCTATGGTTTACCTTGTCACAGTTACATTCTCTTGATTTTTCAAAGTTCATTTTGAATTTCTTTCATTGAAATGCAAGAGTTGGAATATTTCAGTAGTGTTTTGTCGTGGTTTACCTTGTCACAGTTACATTCTCTTAATTTTTCAATGTTCATTTTGGATTTCTTTCGTTGAAATGCAAGAGTTGGATTATTTCAGTGGTGTTTTGTTGTGGTTTACCTTGTCACACTTACATTCTCTTGATTTTTCAACGTTCATTTTCGATTTATTTCGTTGAAATGCAAGACTTGGAATATTTCAGTAGTGTTTTGTCATGGTTTACCTTGTCACAGTTACATTCTCTTAATTTTTCAATGTTCATTTTGGATTTCTTTCGTTGAAATGCAAGAGCTGGAATATTTCAGTAGTGTTTTGTCATGGTTTACCATGTCAAAGTTACATTCTCTTGATTTTTCAAAGTTCATTTTGAATTTTTTTCATTGAAATGCAAGAGTTGGATTATTTCAGTAGTGTTTTGTTGTGGTTTACCTTGTCACAGTTACATTCTCTTAATTTTTTAAAGTTCATTTTGAATTTCTTTCGTTGAAATGCTAGAGTTGGAATATTTCAGTAGTTTTTTGTCGTGGTTTACCTTGTCACAGTTACATTCTCATGATTTTTCAAAGTTCATTTTGGATTTCTTCCATTGAAATGCAAGAGTTGGATTATTTCAGTAGTATTTTGTTGTGGTTTACCTTGTCACAGTTACATTCTCTTGATTTTTCAACGTTCATTTTGGATTTATTTCGTTGAAATGCAAGACTTGGAATATTTCAGTAGTGTTTTGTCATGGTTTACCTTGTCACAGTTACATTCTCTTAATTTTTCAAAGTTCATTTTGAGTTTCTTTCGTTGAAATGCAAGAGCTGGAATATTTCAATAGTGTCTTGTCGTGGTTTTCCTTGCACAACAAAACACTACTGAAATATTCCAACACTTGCATTTCCACGAAAGAAATTCAAAATGAACTTTGAAAAATCAAGAGAATGTAACTGTGACAAGGTAAAGCACAACAAAACACTACTGAAATATTCCAACTCTTGCATTTGAACGAAAGAAATTCAAGATGAACTTTGAAAAATTAAGAAAATGTAACTGTGACAAGGTAAACCATGACAAAACACTACTGAAATATTCCAACTCTTGTATTTCAACGAAATAAATCCAAAATGAACGTTGAAAAATCAAGAGAATGTAAGTGTGACAAGGAAAACCACGACAAGACACTATTGAAATATTCCAACTCTTGCATTTCAACGAAAAAAATTCAAAATGAACTTTGAAAAATCAAGAGAATGTAACTGTGACAAGGTAAAGCACAACAAAACACTACTGAAATATTCCAACTCTTGCATTTGAACGAAAGAAATTCAAGATGAACTTTGAAAAATTAAGAAAATGTAACTGTGACAAGGTAAACCATGACAAAACACTATTGAAATATTCCAACTCTTGCATTTCAACGAAATAAATCCAAAATGAACGTTGAAAAATCAAGAGAATGTAAGTGTGACAAGGTAAACCACAACAAAACACTACTGAAATAATGCAACTCTTGCATTTCAATGAAAGAAATTCAAAATGAACTTTGAAAAATCATGAGAATGTAACTGTGACAAGGTAAACCACGACAAAACACTACTGAAATATTCCAACTCTTGCATTTCAACGAAAGAAATTCAAAATGAACTTTAAAAAATTAAGAGAATGTAACTGTGACAAGGGAAACCACGACAAAAACACTACTGAAATAATCCAACTCTTGCATTTCAATGAACGAAATCCAAAATGAACATTGAAAATCAAGAGAATGTAACTGTGACATGGTAAACCACGACAAAACACTACTGAAATATTCCAACTCTTGCATTTCAATGAAAGAAATTCAAAATGAACTTTGAAAAATCAAGAGAATGTAACTGTGACAAGGTAAACCATAGCAAAACACTACTAAAACATTCCAACTCTTGCATTTCAACTAAAGAAATTCAAAATGAACTTTGAAAAATCGAGAGAATGTAACTGCGACAAGGGAAACCATAACAAAACACTACTGAAATATTCCAACTCTTGCATTTCAAGGATAGAAATCCAAAAATGAGCTTTGAAAAATCAAGAGAATGTAACTGTGACATGGTAAACCAGGACAAAACACTACTGAAATATTCCAACTCTTGCATTTCAATGAAAGAAATTCAAAATGAACTTTGAAAAATCAAGAGAATGTAACTGTGGCAAGGTAAACCATGACAAAACACTATTGAAATATTCCAACTCTTGCATTTCAACGAAAGAAATCCAAAATGAACTTTGAAAAATCAAGAAAATGTAACTGTGACAAGGTAAACCATAACAAAAGACTACTGAAATATTCCAACTCTTGCATTTCAACGAAAGAAATCCAAAAATCAGCTTTGAAAAATCAAGAGAATGTACTGTGACAAGGTAAACCACGACAAAACACAACTAAAATATTCCAACTCTTGCATTTCACGAAAGAAATTCAAAATGAACTTTGAAAAATCAAGAGAATGTAACTATGACAAGGTAAAGCACAACAAAACACTACTGAAATATTCCAACTCTTGCATTTCAACGAAAGAAATCCAAAATGAACTTTGAAAAATCAAGAGAATGTAACAGTGACAAGGTAAAGCACAACAAGTCAATACTAAAATATTCCAACTCTTGCATTTCAACGAAAGAAATCCAAAATGAACTTTGAAAAATCAAGAGAATGTAACAGTGACAAGTAAAACACAACAACACACTACTGAAATATTCCAACTCTTGCATTTCAACGAAAGAAATTCAAAATGAACTTTGAAAAATCAAGAGAATGTAAAAATCCAAAATGAACTTTGAAAAATCAAGAGAATGTAACTGTGACAAGGTAAACCACGAGAAAAAATTACTGAAATATTCCAACTCTTGCATTTCAAGGAAAGAAATTCAAAATGAACTTTGAAAAATCACGAGAATGTAACTGTGACATGGTAAACCATGACAAAACACTACTGAAATATTCCAACTCTTGCATTTCAATGAAAGAAATTCAAAATTAACTTTGAAAAATCAAGAGAATGTAACTGTGACAAGGTAAACCATGACAAAACACCCCTGAAATATTCCAACTCTTGCATTTCAACGAAAGAAATTCAAAATGAACTTTGAAAAATCAAGAGAATGTAACTGTGACAAGGTAAACCATAACAAAACACTACTGAAATATTCCAACTCTTGCATTTCAACGATAGAAATTCAAAATAAACTTTGAAAAATCAAGAGAATGTAACAGTGACAAGGTAAAGCACAACAAAACACTACTGAAATATTCAAATTCTTGCATTTCACGAAAGAAATTCAAAATGAACTTTGAAAAATAAAGAGAATGTAACTGTGACAAGGTAAAGCACAACAAAACACTATTGAATTATTCCAACTCTTGCATTTCAACGAAAGAAATCCAAAATGAACTTTGAAAAATCAAGAGAATGTAACAGTGACAAGGGAAAGCACAACATGACCCTACTGAAATATTCCAACTCTCGCATTTCAACGAAAGAAATTCAAAATGAACTTTGAACAATCAAGAGAATGTAAAAATCCAAAATGAACTTGAAAAATCAAGAGAATGTAACTGTGACAAGGTAAACCATAACAAAACACTACTGAAATATTCCAACTCTTGCATTTCAACGAAAGAAATCCAAAAATGAACTTTGAAAAATCAAGAGAATGTAACTGTGACAAGGTAAACCATGACAAAACACTACTGAAATATTCCAGCTCTTGCATTTCAAGGAAAGAAATCCAAAAGGAACTTTGAAAAATCAAGAGAATGTAACTGTGACAAGGTAAACCATAACAAAACACTACTGAAATATTCCAACTCTTGCATTTCAACGAAAGAAATCCAAAAATGAACTTTGAAAAATCAAGAGAATGTAACTGTGACAAGGTAAACCATGACAAAACACTACTGAAATATTCCAGCTCTTGCATTTCAAGGAAAGAAATCCAAAATGAACTTTGAAAAATCAAGAGAATGTAACTGTGACAAGGTAAACCACGACAAAACACTACTGAAATATTCCAACTCTTGCATTTCAAGGAAAGAAATCCAAAATGAACTTTGAAAAATCAAGAGAATGTAACTGTGACAAGGTAAACCACGATAAAACACTATTGAAATATTCCAACTCTTGCATTTCACGAAAGAAATTCAAAATGAACTTTGAAAAATCAAGAGAATGTAACCGTGAAAAGGTAAACCACGATAAAACACTATTGAAATAATCCAACTCTTGCATTTCACGAAAGAAATTCAAAATGAAGTTTCAAAAATCAAGAGAATGTAACCGTGACACGGTAAACCACAACAAAACACTACTGAAATATTCCATCTCTTGCATTTCACGAAAGAAATTCAAAAAGAGAAAAATCAAGAGAATGTAACTGTGATACGGTAAACCACAACAAAACACTACTGAAATATTCCAACTCTTGCATTTCACGAAAGAAATTCAAAATAAACTTTGAAAAATCAAGAGAATGTAAAAATCCAAAATGAACTTTGAAAAATCAAGAGAATGTAACTGTGACAAGGTAAACCACGACAAAAACACTACTGAAATATTCCAACTCTTGCATTTCAAGGAAAGAAATCCAAAATGAGCTTTGAAAAATCATGGGAATGTAACTGTGACAAGGTAAACCATAACAAAACACTACTGAAATATTCCAACTCTTGCATTTCAACGAAAGAAATTCAAAATGAACTTTGAAAAATCAAGAGAATGTAACTGTGACAAGGTAAAGCACAACAAAACACTACTGAAATATTCCAACTCTTGCATCTCAACGATAGAAATTCAAAATAAACTTTGAAAAATCAAGAGAATGTAACAATGACAAGATAATGCACAACAAAACACTACTGAAATATTCAAACTCTTGCATTTCACGAAAGAAATTCAAAATGAACTTTGAAAAATCAAGAGAATGTAACTGTGACAAGGTAAAGCACAACAAAACACTACTGAAATATTCCAACTCTTGCATTTCAACGAAAGAAATCCAAAATGAACTTTGAAAAATCAAGAGAATGTAACAGTGACAAGGTAAAGCACAACATGACACTACTGAAATATTCCAACTCTTGCATTTCAACGAAAGAAATTCAAAATGAACTTTGAACAATCAAGAGAATGTAAAAATCCAAAATGAACTTGAAAAATCAAGAGAATGTAACTGTGACAAGGTAAACCACGACAAAACACTACTGAAATATTCCAACTCTTGCATTTCAAGGAAAGAAATCCAAAAGGAACTTTGAAAAATCAAGAGAATGTAACTGTGACAAGGTAAACCATAACAAAACACTACTGAAATATTCCAACTCTTGCATTTCAACGAAAGAAATCCAAAAATGAACTTTGAAAAATCAAGAGAATGTAACTGTGACAAGGTAAACCATGACAAAACACTACTGAAATATTCCAGCTCTTGCATTTCAAGGAAAGAAATCCAAAATGAACTTTGAAAAATCAAGAGAATGTAACTGTGACAAGGTAAACCACGACAAAACACTACTGAAATATTCCAACTCTTGCATTTCAAGGAAAGAAATCCAAAATGAACTTTGAAAAATCAAGAGAATGTAACTGTGACAAGGTAAACCACGATAAAACACTATTGAAATATTCCAACTCTTGCATTTCACGAAAGAAATTCAAAATGAACTTCGAAAAATCAAGAGAATGTAACCGTGAAAAGGTAAACCACGATAAAACACTATTGAAATAATCCAACTCTTGCATTTCACGAAAGAAATTCAAAATTAACTTTGAAAAATCAAGAGAATGTAACCGTGACACGGTAAACCACAACAAAACACTACTGAAATATTCCAACTCTTGCATTTCACGAAAGAAATTCAAAATGAATTTTGAAAAATCAAGAGAATGTAACTGTGATACGGTAAACCACAACAAAACACTACTGAAATATTCCAACTCTTGCATTTCACGAAAGAAATTCAAAATAAACTTTGAAAAATCAAGAGAATGTAAAAATCCAAAATGAACTTTGAAAAATCAAAAGAATGTAACTGTGACAAGGTAAACCATAACAAAACATTACTGAAATATTCCAACTCTTGCATTTAAAGAAATTCAAAATGAACTTTGAAAAATCAAGAGAGTGTAAAAGTGACAAGGTAAAGCACAACAAAACACTACTGAAATATTCCAACTCTTGCATTTCACGAAAGAAATTCAAAATGAACTTTGAAAAATCAAGAGAATGTAACTGTGACAAGGTAAACCACGACAAAACACTACTGAAATATTCCAACTCTTGCATTTCAAGGAAAGAAATCCAAAATGAGCTTTGAAAAATCATGGGAATGTAACTGTGACAAGGTAAACCACGATAAAACACTATTGAAATATTCCAACTCTTGCATTTCACGAAATAAATTCAAAATGAACTTTGAAAAATCAAGAGAATGTAACTGTGACAAGGTAAACCACGACAAAAAACTACTGAAACATTCCAACTCTTGCATTTCAACGAAATAAAACCAAAAATGAACTTTGAAAAATCAAGAGAATGTAACTGTGACAAGGTAAACGACGACAAAACACTACTGAAATATTCCAGCTCTTGCATTTCAAGGAAAGAAATTAGTAAACCACGACAAAACACTACTGAAATATTCCAGCTCTTGCATTTCACGAAAGAAAATCAAAATGAACTTTGAAAAATCAAGAGAATGTAACTGTGACAAGGTAAAGCACAACAAAACACTACTGAAATATTCCAACTCTTGCATTTCAACGAAAGAAATCCAAAATGAACTTTGAAAAAATCAAGAAAATGTAACTGTGACAAGGTAAAGCATAACAAGACACTACTGAAATATTCCAACTCTTGCATTTCAACGAAAGAAATTCAAAATGAACTTTGAAAAATTAAGAGAATGTAACTGTGACAAGGTAAACCACGACAAAACACTACTGAAATAATCCACTCTTGCATTTCAATGAAAGAAATCCAAAATGAACTTTGAAAAATCAAGAGAATGCAACTGTGACAAGGTAAACCACGACAGAACACTACTGAATTTAAGTATGTTTCATCTCATTCGAAGACATGTAAAAAAAAAGTTGAAAAAAAATATATCATGTTAAAAAAAATCAAAAAAATAATGGGGAGGGGGGGGGGCAAAAAGTTGGAGGGGAGGGGGGCGCCCTTCGAGTTTGAGGGTAGGGGACCTTTGGGGGGTTGATTTCTCTGCTTGTTAGGGTCGTTGGTGCTTATGATCCTTGATGGTTCGTACTCACATACACCTTACTATTTGATTTGCAAGGATTTCTAAGTTTTGTTCTGAATTTCATTATTAAAATTATTTGCCATCTACATCTCTCTTAGTATCAACTTTTTAGTATACTATAACATTGGACCCTATTTTAAACTGACAACACTGTTCAAACACAACTTGTGTATTATACAGAACACATCGGAGAGGTAAAGCTAGGTCAACTCACAATGTCATTCTATCATCATTAACCATTTTCATAGATTGATGTTGTCTCAAATTTATAACAAATTGCCTGAGTTAACAACTCCGAGGGGTTACCTTAACTGATAATCAGTTTAACCTTTTTTTTTCTTTTTTTTTCACCTTCATACAATCCAATTCGCAAATCCCTTACCCCTTTTTGCAAATGTCAATCAAACAATTCTGATTGTAGCATCCAATTTTTTAATAACAAACTACTCTCGAGTTACACTCCAATCCGCAAATCCCCTACCCCTTTTTGCAAATGTCAATCAAACAATTCTCAACGGATGTTGGCTCAAAAACAGTCTGGTTGAAAAACTTGGAGTTGAAACAAACTTGTGTGGGGAATCCCCCACTCATACTGCTATCCTTTTTTGCAATGTATAGGAACCGGAGGGGAATCCCCGCTCGTTTGGAAAGGTATCAACGGGACATAAGCAAATAGCACGTAGTTTCATAACGTGTAGAGGTCCCATAGAATAACAATGGAAGGAACATAGTGTCCCCAAATAGCATTGGAAGGAACATAGTCCACCCAAATCCATAAGTACATGCTCTGGCAATGTTTTTCCTATGGCCGTAAGCAAATAGCATGGGAATTCCTATGGCAGCAAGCAAAATGGTACTTAGACCTCTACTGACCTTCAGGAATGAATGTCACTGTAAATTAAACAGTCAATGTGCACTTCATTGTTTCTTTTCTAGTAATCTTGGTTAATATGATGATTTTTTTTCGTTTTTTTGTTGATGTTATGACAAATAAAAACTCATAGCTCGAAATAAAAATTGTTTACAGCAGAGTCCAAATGAAATTTAAATCTTTACAAGGCATTAAATAAATAAAAAACAAGTTTTTTAAACTAAAAATAAGGAGCGACATTAAAACTTAAAACGAAAAGAAATTATTCCGTATATGAAGGAATGTGTCCCGTCCTCAATGCCTCGCTCTTTACGCTAAAGTTTGACTCTTTTTCACAACTCTACTTTTTAAAACAATAAAAGCTCTAATTTTTAATGTGGCTCCTTACTTTCACTTAAGAAAACTTCTTATTTTTATTGGATTTCTTAAGGTTTTTCAACTAATACAGGTTCAAATTCGGCTCACCGTACATTAAAAATTAAAACAGAATTTGCATTTTAATTTTGGCAGATTTATTCCGTATATGAAGGGTTGCCCCATCTTCAATACCTTGCATTTTACGCTAAAGCTGTTAGCACTTTTAAAAAAGATTCCTATTCTAATTAAATGGCCCCGTGTTTCAGTAGCGGCTCTAACAAAATTGGGACAAACAGTCAAGCTTTAGCGTAAAGAGAAAGGTATTGAGGAGGGGACAAGCATTCATATATGGAATAATTTCTGCTCATTTTGAGTTTTAATGTTTCTCCTTACCTTCAGTTAAAAAAAAACTTGTTTTTTTATTTAATTTTTGTTCGTTTTTCAAATAATGCCGGTAAATTTGGCTCACCATCTATGAATTAAACCTCCCACCCCTTACGAAAAACTCCTCTGTGGATATTTCATCCAACGTAAAGGATACCCTCCCCGTCAAATTTGCTCCAGACAGTTCTATTTTCGCTGGAAATTCCCCTCCTCGTAAAATTACTTGCGGACGATTCAGCCTGAAAAATCCTCCTTAGTATTCTTCCATTTGCATTAGACTTTAATCTCTAATCGGTTTCTCAGTGACTCCAGAAATGCCCCCTTCCGTGGAAATTATTTCCCAGAAATCAAAACACGCCGAAAATAACCCCTTGATCATTCCCCCGGAATATTTCCACATGAAAAGTTTAGTAAAGAGAATGTAAGACAATTAAAAATAATTTCGTGTAGCAATTCAGTTAAATCCCCCAGTGTAACATTTCCCCTGGAAAATTCAGACCCGGAAATGCCTCTTCTCAAGGAACATTCTCTCTATAGAGATCCACCCAAGCATACCCCCCCCCCCCCCGAAAAATCTCTGCATACTTCCCAATAACAAATACTATACGTAAACAATGGGCAAAGTCCATAACTTACAGGGCTCTTCCCGCGGGCTGTGGGTGTCATTTTATGCCTAAGGACATAGTTATTTGATCTTTCAACTTTACTGAACTAAATGGCTATCTCAAATTTTTGTTCAGAAAATTTGAGGAAAAATGGGCGCGAGAAGGGGCCCAGTTGCCCTCAAATCTTTTTGGTCACTTAAAAAAGGCACTAGAACTTTTAATTTCCGTTCGAATGCACTCTCTTCTGATCTTCTAGAACCCTAATTTCAATACGATCAACCCTGGGGAATAAAAACAAACAATTGACAAATAAAACACGCATCCGTGATCAAAATTCCTCAAAAGTCCTCATTTTTGCATACGGGAGCTTGAAAACTCCTATAGTAGGGTTCTCTGGTACGCTGAATGCAATGGCGTGATTTTCATTGATATTCCTTGAATTTTAGGGGGTGTTTCCTCCTAATTCTAAAATCAGACAAATTTTCCCAGGCTCGTAACTTTTGATGGGTAACGCTAAACTTGACGAATTTTGTATATATAAAACTCAGCATAATAAGCTGATTCTTTTGATACAACTATTAATATTAAAATTCCGTATTATAGAGTTTCAGTTACTATTGAGCTGAGTCGCCCCTAACTTACAGTTCGTTACCACGAGCTGTTTGATTTGGTACTCTACTGTGTTTTTAAGATGAAGTAGTGGTTTTAGTAATATATATATATATATATATATATATATATATATATATATATATATATATATATATATATATATATATATATATATAATATATATATATATAATATATATATATATATATATATATATATATATATATATATATATATATATATATATATATATATATATATATATATATCCAAAGGTGACTAAATCCAAGGAGAAAAAAAAAGGTATTTCGGGGATTCACCGGTGGACGTCGACATCAACCAATTTGCGGACATTCACCGTAACATATATATTACTGTTTGATACTACACTACAGTTTAACTCTTGTGCTGTCTCTTGTAGTTTCTGTTCTCTTGAAGTTTAACACCATTATTTAATGTATTTTCTCTTAGTTTTTGGGTTTCCCTTATTTACTGATGCAGATTTATGTTCGTTTTAAATTTCAATTACTTGTGTTAGGTTTAATGTAGCGCTTTACTTTTCTTTGAAAAACTTCTTTTGTGGAAAAAGTTTGTTAGAAATTAATTTCTACACAAGTATTGACCATAATATTCTTGTCTAAAGTAGATATGCTAAAAATATTTGGGTTTCAAAGCATTTAGATGAGTGTTGCGGAATTTTAAATGTTATTCTATTTTGATAGACGACGTCCTGTACAAGCAATCTCAAGTCTATTATCTCAAAATCATTATATACATGCAGACCAGCAAAAATTGCAATACGATGCAATTGCAATGCTTTGTCTTATACAAGGCGATAATTATTTCCTCGATATTAATGATAACTTCACTAAAATACAAATTGGCCTTTTTCCAGGCAAATACAAACATTTATTAATTGGTCCAAAGGTATAAACTTTCCTGGCTAGGTAAAGAGTAAATGCCAGGACTACTTATTATGAACTTTCATAAACAAACAGGACGTGCGAACAAGAATACAGTTTAATGATGCTCTAGCCTAATCAAAATTTACCCCTTTTAAGGAAAAAACATCTGTTAGTAGGACCAAATTTATAACCTTTCATGGATAGGTAATAGGTAGCACAATTAGCATGTTTATAGGGAAACATTTCCCCTTAACAATGTTAATGGTTATTATCATTATGACGATAATGACAATTACAATATTACATGAAAAAAAAATCCAACTCTTTAATATAAAATTCCTGTATATACTATAAAATACCATCATTTGCAAGGACCAAGTTTTAAAACGGTCAACACAAAATTTTATTTTTTATATTGAGAGCAGGTAAAAATCAAAGCAAGGTGTTTTCTTTACTTAGTCTTTCAATGCAAGGGGATGGAAAGTATATGCACTGAAAACACGATGTGCATTTTTTAAAGTTTCCAGACAAATTAACAAAATAAAACGTGCCAAAAATTTAAGATTCTACATTTATCGATGGTACTCAGCTGCAGACAAGGGTTCGTGACAAGGGAGGGCGGTAGATTAAGTTTAACAAACCAAAGAACAGAATTTTCATGGTATTGCTTGCGCAGTCAATGGGAAACCAGAACTGTTGCAGTATATCATCAAAATTGTGAAATTACTGGCATTGCTTTTCAACAATACAGGATCGATTGGATTTCAGAACATCCTCTTGACATAGTTTTTGCCCTTCAACGACCAAAAATATTGTTTGACGATACAATATAGCCTAAATCAGTGCTCAAACCTGAACGCTGTCAATAAAAATTTACAAAAAGTAAATAAATATTAACATCACTTCTCGAATAAGCTCATATTCGTCAAACTAAGATTTTCTGGTAACCTGCTAAATACGGGAGAAAAAAATATATTAGAAACACGTCAGTGCAAATTATGCAAACTGATGATCTGTTTCGCTTTCAAGATAGCAGATTATTTACCTCCGCTTGATTTTTCGACGATGTTGACTTTAGCCGTGTCCTTTTCCTTCCGATTGAACGTAATATTCAAAATAGTTTTTTTTCCCAAACAAACCCAAAGATTTTTCTCACAATTGAAAATTATTGTCCAGTTGAATGTTAAAAAAACTAATTTTGGCCAATTTGGCAACCTATCCATCTAACTGCCAAATTCATTTGAAAATTCAGCATTCAATTGCAAGATAAAGCTCACTTTTCCATTTTGAAAGCTCAAAACTGATAAATGGGTCATCGAACACCCTTTCAAGGTTTTTGTGTCCCTAGACACCACTGCAGTCCCTAATAGCACCAGATCGAAAAAGACATTTAGTCAGAGCATTGGAAAGGTCTAAATAATGTACTTCTGGGGTACCAGGCCAAGAGATTAAATTATGGCTCAATTAAGAGTAACCTTCAATAAGTCATACCAAGGTTCAGGACAGAAATCGTCTCGAGGTTAGCACAAACACTCCCAGAAAATTTTGAACAACATATGTCTCAAAATATGCCGTTTGATTATTCCAAAAACTGTTTTTAAAAATTACCCCCCCCCCCTTTATTAATTTGGATCTTAGTAATCACAGGTCAAAATTAGATAAACTCTACACAAAATCCCTAGATAAAATCTGGTTCCAATCAAACTTCAATTTTTTTTCTCTGAACCTTTAATTGTTTTTGCAATTTACTCATTTAAATTACAACTGATAGGTACCATCTAATCACAATTACAACTGACAATACCATCTATTACAACTGACAGTACTATCTATTCAGGATCAGGTGCTTCTAAAGCATAGCCTAGTTTCTGAAGGGCCTTCTTAATGTCGATGTATACACTTGCATCTTCAATCGTTGGAGGTACCTGTAAGAAATTGTTTTGTGATTGTCCAGTGAGTTTAATTTTTTGTAGCTTACGCAAGATATTGCATTAAAATGGCCAAGAAAAAACAAGGTAATTACCGATGAAGCCAGATTTACATTTTTACTCATAGTCAGGGAGCCAAAATTTCCAAGCCCAGAACAAAATTTGCACTTACTGAAAAAATATAAATGTTTTTACTTTTATATCTTTAATAAATCAAATAATATTAACATTTTGATTACTAAATATCAGTATATGTATATTAAACTGACAATGCGCATTTATTTGTATTTTTTCATAGGGGTTTTGGGCCCACTTATGATAATTTCTGCTCGTTTTGAGTTTGACTCGGTTATATATTGTAATTCCTGTTTGTTTGGGTTTCATTTATATGCTGATTCGTGGTAGTTTCACGCTTGGTAGATTATTTGATTTTATCTTTGCTCAATTTTTTGTTTAAGGGAGTTCTTTACTTTTCTTTGAAAAACTTATTTTGTGGAAAAAGTTTTTTTTTAATTAATTTTCGTTCGTTTTATAATGACAATTCTTTTCAGGGAAAAAGAAAATATACTTTAAAACTTCTCGTTTTTTTAGGACTTTATAGTTTGGCCTGCTATTTGTATGCTGGAGAAAACTTTTCAGCAATTTTTAACAACATATACCCTTTTAAAAATCTGGACACAAATAGTAGTGTTTAATTTAGTTTCATACCTCCTCTAGTTGACCTGAAAGGGAAAACTTGATACCATTCGCAAAAAAATCTGTTTACTTTCTTTGATAGCTTGGATACACTTACGCTATTTTGACTTGGTTAAATTTTAAGAGCAGAAGTAGCCCCGAAAGTTTGAACATAACACCCTCCGTTCTTGGGATACTGCTGAGATGCCTTATTGGAATTAGCATTAACACAGTGTATTTTGATTTAATCTTCAGGCAATATTTAGTTTTTAAACATAATGGGCAAATGGGAGGGTGGGCATGGGAGGGGATTAGTTGCCCTCCAATCAATTTTGACTATTAAAAAGGGTATCAGCCCTTTCTATTTTCAATCGAATGAGCCCTTTTCGAAGTTCCCACGACAACTCCTTCGACACGAAGTGTCCTGGTCTAAACAAAAAAAAAACAAAAACAAAAAAAAAATTACATTATACCCACCTCGATCTTTACTACAAAAAAGTCAAGCCTTACAATCACTTTCGATGATTAAAATGGTCACTAGGCCTTTCGATTTCCAATCGAATGAGTCATTTTTAAAATGACAACGCTTTCTATAAACACCTTAGGCTATATGCCCCAGGCCATAAATTACAACCCTTACCCTAAGACTGTTAAGGTGGTTGTCATCCTCTAAGACCTAATTTCCAGAACTTTCAAATACGTTAAACAAAATGGCTATCGCAAATTTTTGATTGTATGTGTTTTTGTGGAGATAGTGGGTGTGAGAGGGGCGGTAGTCGCTCTGCAATCACTTTCAATTATTAAAATGGCACTAGCCCTTTCAATTTCCAATCAAATGAACTCTTTTGAATTTTCTACGACAACACTTTCAATAAAAAATCTTATATGCCCTCAGGGCATAACTTAAAAGCCTTGCCCTGAGGTCTGAGGGAGTGTCATTCTCAAAGACCTAATTTCCATAACTTTCTACTACGTTGAACAAAATGGCTATCTGAAGATTTTGATTGGATGTGTTTGGAGGAATGGAGGGCGTGGGAGAGGGATTAGTTACCCTCCAATCTTTTTCGACTATTAAAAAGGGCACTAGCCCTTTTCATTTCCAATTGAATGATCCTCTTTTGAACTTTTACGACAATTCTATCTATAAAACCTTATATGCCCCCAGGGCATACATTACAACCTTTCCTCTTGTTGCTCTGGGGGGTTTGTCATCATTAAATACATAATTTCCAGAATTTTACACTACGTTGAACAAAATGGCTATCTCTAAACTTTGATTAAATGTTTTTGGGGAAATGGTGGGCGTGAGAGGGGGGTTCATTACTCTCCACTCACTTTCAAATATTAAAAAGGGCTATTTCAATTTCCAATCAAATGAACCAGTTTTGAAATTTTTACACCAACTTTCTATATACACCTTAAATGCCCTCAGGGCATAACTTACAACCCTTGCACTGAGGGCTCTCAGGGGGTTATCATCCTAAAAGACTAAATTTCCAGAACTTTCAAGAACGTTGAGCAAAATGGATATCTCAAAATTTTGATGGGATGTGTTTGGAAAAAACGTGGGCGTGAGAGGGGCTCAGTCGCTACCTAATCCTTTTCAATTATTAAAAAAGGCACTAGCCCTTTCAATTTCCAATTGAGTGAGCCGTTTTGAAGTTTCTACGACAACCCTTTCAATAAAAACTTTATATGCCCCAAGGACATAACTTAAAACCCTTGCCCTGAGGGCTGTGGGGGGGAGGGGTTTTCATCCTTAAAGACCTAATTTCCAAAACTTTCAACTACGTTGAACAAAATGGCTATCCAAAAATTTTGATTGGATGTGTTTGGGGAACAGGTGGGCTTGACAGGGGGGGGGGGAGTAGTTGCCCTCAAATCACTTTCGACTTTTAAAAAGGGCACTAGCCCTTTGAATGTCTAATCGAATGAGTCCTTTTTCAAGTTTTTACAACAAAGATTTAATAAAAACCTTATTTGCATCCAGACATAACTTATAACCCTTGCCATGAAGTGTCCTGCTCAAAGTTATAATTTCCTGAACTTTGAACGTCGTGGGACAGATTGGCTAGCTCAAAATTTTCATTGGATGTCTTTGGGGAAATGGTGGGCGTGGAAGTTGCCTTCCAATCACTTTCGACTATTAAAATAGGGCATTAGCCATTTCAATTTCCAATCGAATGAGCCATTTTTGAAGTTCCTACGACAACGCGTTATATAAAAACCTTATATGCCCCTCAGGGCATAACTTACAACCCTTGCCCTGAGGGCTGTGGGGGGTTGTCTTCCTCAAAGACCTAATTTTCAGAACTTAAAACTATGTTGAATAAAATGGCTATCTCGAAATTTTGATTGGATGTGTTTGGGGTATAGGTGGGCTTGAGAGGGGGGTTAGTTGCCCTCCAATCACTTTCGACTATT
This sequence comes from Artemia sinica, assembly GCA_027921565.1. Lineage (NCBI taxonomy): Eukaryota > Metazoa > Arthropoda > Branchiopoda > Anostraca > Artemiidae > Artemia > Artemia sinica. Next base: position 13,828,234 of record CM051273.1, read on the forward strand.
AAAAAGGACACTAGCCCTTTGAATTTCCAATCGAATGAGCCATTTTTGAAGTTCCTACGACAACGCCTTCTATAAAAACCTTGTATGCCCCCAGGGCATAACTTACAACACTTGCCCTGAGGGCTGTTGGGGAGTGTCCTTCTCAAAAACATAATTTCTATCTGGAAATCAACTACGCTGAACAAAATGGCTATCTCAAAATTTTGATTGGATGTGTTTCGGGAAATGGTAGGCCGGGAAGGGTTGTTAGTCGCCTTCCAATCACTTTCGACTATTAAAAAGGGCACAAGCCACTCCAATTTCCAATTGAACGAGCCCTTTTCGAAGTTTCTACGACAACTTCCTCGATACGAAGTACTCTGCTCTGAAGGAAAAAAATAATAAACAATACATTGTGCCAACATCGTTCTTATATGCCCCCAGGGCAAACCCTTGCCCTGAGGGTTGTGGGGGAGTGTCCTCCTCAAAAATATATTTTCTACCTGGAAATCAACTACGCTGAACAAAATAGCTATCTCAAGAGTTTGATTGGATATGTTTGGGAAAATGATAGGCGTGGGGGGGGGGGGGGTTAGTTGCCCTCCAATCACTTTTGACTATTAAAAAGGACACTAGCCACTCCAATATCCAATCAAATGAGCCCTTTTCGAAGTTTCTACGACAACTCCTTCGATACGAAGCGCCCTGATGTGAAAAAAAAAAAAAAAAAAAAAAAAACAAAGAAATATATAATACATTGTGCCAACATCGTTCTTTACTTAGGCAGCCCGATTGCGTTGCCTATGATAAGTGAAAATACTAATAATATGGACCAAATAGGTACCTAGTTAACTACTTAAATAAGTACTTAAATACTTAAAGTACCAAATAAGTACTTAAATAAGTACTTAATTAGTACTTAAATAAGTACTTAAATAAGCACTTAAATAAGTACTTCAATAAGTATTAAGTACTCTTCTAATGCCAACTACTTAGTATTTCATGTAATGAACTTGTTAATAAAACATCTTTAAACTATACTAGCTCAGGATACAAAACTTGTCTTTCCGGGTGTGAATTATAGATAGAAGAAACTTTAAAAGTTATAAAACTTCAGAAGAACTAGTTATACAACATAAACGAAGCATTTAATCGCTTTCTTCAACATCCACTAATTAAATCACGGGGTCTATTTCCTGGAAATTAACAAGTTTTTGTACAGCGCTTCCATGAGAGATACTCGCCGTTATACTGCCGCACCATCTGGAAATGCCATTAAGTTTGACGCAAATGGCATAACCTTACTAAACTAAAATGTCCCTCAAACTGTAAGAGATCTAGAAACTTGTGGCTTTGCTTAATTTTATTTTAAATTTTAAGCCAAAATGGAGTTAAACAAGCATGAAATTAGAAACCAGTGTGAGAGGGTAGTAAATACTTGAGCTCCCACTTTTGGGGGGTATAAATGTACTCAAAAGTCATTAAGGGTGGAGTCTCTCAGACCCCAGTGCTAAGTTTTTTGTCCATCTTGTTCTACTTGGTTATGTTAGGAGACTGATATCTCGTGTATTCTTCGGACCTGTTGGGTTTTAAACCTCAGCAAAAGAACATCTCGAATCCCTTACAGTTGCGTAAATACGAGGCTCTGGGGTTTGACAGACCCCACCCAGGGCCGGATAAAGGCCCATTGGAACGAATAGGCCCAATCAGACCCCACGTTTGGAAGGGCCCTGCGCTGCCACCAAAATGATTTTTTTTCGAAATTGTGAAATATTCTTAACACTTCCAGTAAGCGTTGCTTCTAGAGAGAGATCATTTTCCAGGCTAAAGCCAATAAAAAACTGTCTGATATCAATTATGTATCAGGAAAGATTAAATATTTTAACAGTTATGCGGGTTAAAAGTGAAGACGCAAGGAAATTAATTCCAAACAATATTAGAAGAATCTGTATAGCAAAACTTAGAAACATGTAAAATCATTTATTCATGTCTAGTGAAGTAAATTTCAAGAGGCATTTTCAGCAGTTTTCTAATATCTAGAGGACAAAAACATAAATTAATGGAAGCTCAAATGAGGACAAAAAAAGGGCAAAAGAGGACTAAAATGTGAGCTCCAAATGAACAAACTGGACCATCAAATGAGACAAGATAAAGAGAGCAACCTAGAGATGCAAATGAACGGGTCAAAATGAACAACCTAGAACATCATAAGTGACAGGACCAATCTAAGCAGCTAAGGCAAGGAGTATTGAAAACAAGTCTGAAGCAATGATGAACAAAAATGAAGATTAATGAAATATCTAATGAGAATACTTGAGAAAACGACAATTAAAATGAGTCAACAAAAAAAATTGAAGAACAAAGAAATATGCTGTTAAAAGCTAAGTGGCAGCGAGAATTGGAACGAATCAAGAATGAAAATGAAGAACAAAGAAATATGTTGTTAGAAGATATATGACAGCAAAAACAAAGAAATATGCAGCTAGAAGATAAGTGGCAGTGAGAATTACAAACAACAGCGGAAATCAGAAAGTGTCAAAAATTAAAGAGAAAGAACAAATAACTCTGGGGTCAGCAGACACACGAAAGTAAGTATTAGAACGTGTCAAAAATGACATTGAAGATCAAAGAATTGTGCTGTTAGAAGATAAGCGACAGCAAGAATCAGAATAAGTAAAAAATGAAAGCGGAAAAGAAAGAAATATTACGTTAGACGAACAACGCCATCAGAATCTTTAACACCAACAAACCGTGGCATAAAACCAAGTAAAACCTACGAAGATGCCTTAAATGCCAAGTCATTTGGACAAGTTATTACAAGTCATTGGGACCCTTCAACGTCGTTTGTATTCACTCTGGAGTCCTCCATTTTCCCGTAGGAAAAGTAGTCAAGAAACGTGAATTATTAGACGGTTGCAGGACATCACTTGCTCTCTAGTTCCACAAACAAATACAAAACTTGAACTTTATATTTTGCTTTAGCTTCTTTCAACGTAAGCGATGATCAAATCATCAATATTCGTAATATTTTCAGCTTCAAAGTAGCGGGACAAATTTAACACAAAATCAATTTAATGGCACATCCATCACAACCCCCTGAATGTTATTTTGAACCCCACATTTTTAGATCCCGGTGCCAATATGCATATATGTATGCTAAATTTGAATTTTGCTTAAAAACTTAATATGGATGTGAAACAGTTGACCACTTTTATGCTGGGAATCGGGCCCTTCGAGTGATCTAAGAGCGTTCGACAGTATGGATCATGGGATTCTATTAGGTAAAATAGAGCACATTGGGGTTAGAGGAGAGGCTCTATGATGGTTCCGGTCTCACCTTAGTAGCCGACGTGTTTATATAGGAGAAGATCCGCTGAATGACACCGTTGTCAACTTCGATGTGCCGCAAGGCTCAATCTTAGGCCCACTGTTATTCCTGGTTCATGTGAATGACCTAAGTCGCGTTCTGAACCCTAACTTCAGGACTTCACGGTGTTGCAAGTTATATTGCGACCCAGAAATTTCGAGCAACGATGATGAATCGGATGAACTTGTGGCGTTCGCGGATGACACTACAATGGCCTCCTGTGACACCGACATGTCAGCGCTCCAGAGTAAACTTGAGGTCATCTTAGAAGAAACTTACATTTGGATGGATGCCAATCGATTTGTAATAAATGTTGACAAATCTTGCGTTCTCTTCTTCTCAAGCATTGGACCTCTTCGCCCAGAGGTACCGGGAATAACGACTTCTCGAGGAACGATCAGATGACCGAAAACTGGCTATGCCAGGTACCTAGGTGTACTCCTTGACGAAAACTTATCCTTCGTACTTCGCATCCACGCTGTGGAGCTGAAGCTCTCCCGTAATCTTGGGATTATCAGGAAACTGAAACACACATTCCCTCAAAAAACCCTTCGTCTACTTTATAATGGACTTATCAAGCCTCATCTACAGTATTGTGCGTCAATTTGGCAGTCAACATTTACATCCCACCTGAAAAGGCTTGTTTCAATCCACAAACATGCCCTGAAAATAATCGGAAATATGGCCGATTTTCTTTCCCGTGAATCACTTTATCATTTATCGTGCTCAGTAATTGTTTTCAAATTTTTCTCCGGATTACTTCCATCAGCATTCCACAGTCTATTCCAGTTGGTATTGGAACAGCATCCTAGGAACACGAGATCTGCCTCAAACCTTCTGGTGAGACGAACACCTACAGTACGGTCGGATTTTGCACCGGATGTGGCGTGCGCGAAAGTGTGGAACATGCTTCCACGAGAGCTGAGATGTAGGAGCTCCCTTGGGTCTTTTAAAAATAATTTGAAAAAATATATTATTGAATGTTCAATAAATAGAGTTTATTAATAATTGAGATTTTTTTTTTAATTATTATCATTATTATCTCGTTTTTTTTTTATTTTTTTTTATTTATTTATTGATTATTTTTTTGTAAGGTTAAGGTAGCTGTGCTTTTGGAGAGGAAAGGGGAATCTCTTAGATAGTGACTTGTATGGTTGAGGGATGTGGTTTTGTTGAGGAGTAAAGCGAGAGTCGTAAAGCGTGATTAGGAGGAATCGTTATTTTTTTTAAGGGACTCAACGTGCGTTTTTTTGCATAGAGACGTTTATTTATTTTTATTGATTTCTATTTGTTTTAATTAAACCCGATTGAATCTAAAAAAAATAACCCTCGAGGGTCATGCTGAACTGAAACATTGTGGATATCAACCAGAGATGTTTACTGTCCAATGTAGATAAAAGACATTAGATAGATCAAATATTTCCAAGACTGCTAGACATTGAATATTGATGCCATACTTGTCCAGTTTAGAACAAATGTAGTTCTTGAATTTTCATCGTCCTCTAAATGCAACTAGCATTTCATGAACCGTCAGGCACCCGCCTGTTGAATAATTTCCTTTGCACTTTACGATGAAGAGGTCAAAAACTCTTTGCTGGGAGCTAGAGATCCAACTATTTCATGACATGTGGGCCTTTCATCGAACCGAAGACAGTTTTCCAGATAATGGAATCACCTCAATCTTATCGTAGCGTGGAAAATATCCCGTCCAGTTCCGTCAGCTGCAAAGAGACCCAATGAAATACTCAGACACTTGAGAATGACCAACAAAGGCATGGTGAAAAAAAAAACGAAAGAGAACTCCGTCCCCTTTTCTTGCTAGTCATACAACGGAACCATACTCGTCTATCCTCGGAATTAGAGAACATCTGCACCTGGTGTCGTATGTTCCAAAGAAAAAAGCAGTCATTCTTGATTCGTCAATCCATTTTTCAGCCGCGTTTGACCATGAGAGCAGTAAAACAGAGATCGTCATGACGTACGGCGCAACAAAATGGAGTGGACTCTCTAGACCAAAAGTGGTTCACTTAAATGACAAACCGCTGCACGAGAAGATGGTTCAGAAGATGTGGCAAGCAATAATGGATATAAGATGAAGTCAATCCCAATGTCATTCGGAGCTGCTCAGAACCCAAAGAAAAAAAATTGACCCGATGAAAAATGCAGATAGAGTTAGGAAGATCCCACATTGAATCTCAGCTTAGGGTCAGAGCAACCCTCCAAAGGATCCCACGGGCACTGCATAATTTCAGCAAAAAACATACATGATTTTCAGCTGAGAATGCCCCCCAGGCCTCTATGTCAGGTTCCAATGACCAAAAAGCTCGTTGCATCACTTGAAACCTAAGCGAGGACAGGAAATCCAAGTATACCTGCATTTCGTGCCAGAAAAAGTGTATTTGTGGAACATGCCAAGTTTTTATGTCCCAAATGCAATGGAATGATTTTGTGTTTTAGTGCTTCTAAGTGATATATTTGAATATGCTGTAAGCAAAATTGCGATATGTTTAAAACGATTTTTTCAAACTTTTAAAAATGGAGCCCTACAGACCCCACCCTGCATTTAGTGTAACATTTTTAAACCTGCCAGTTAAGAGTTAAGGACGTAAGGAGGTATGGATCTTTACGGCATGTGACGACTCTTGCATTCTTGTAAATAAAAAGGAAATTTTCTGTTATCAAAGGATCAAGCTTTGGCTTCTATATCTCCTGCAGAATCAAAGCAATATTTTCCAGCAATCACCATTTTTCGAGAACCTGAGCCACAAATGTTTTGCTTTTGAGAACATAAAACCCACTGTATCACAGCCAAAATGGCACAACGAAGACAAATTGACAAACCGAGTCATTTGGTAGACTCTTGTAAGGATAATGTATAGGTTATGTATAGGCTGTATAGGATAATGTATAGGCTGTATAGGCTGTATGATAAAGATAGGAATCGAACAAAACTTTCTGCTTTTAAAATTTGAATGACATCCATAGTACCTTATAATGATACATCAAAAGGACAACAATGTCTTTGTCACTCGCATCGACATATAAAACACCGAAAGCCCTCTTTAAGCAGTCCAACATGCCTAGCACAACTCAAGTGTCTGCCTCTTCAGAGGTACAACTTTGAACGCAGTTCAAAGTGTAAAACTGAACTTCCTCTGGTGAGCATGAACACTCTCACTCGGTCTTGAAACTCTCAAGAGAGGCGGATATTCCTGTTTGAATTGCATAAACTGAGTTTTCAAATTGATGAAATAAAAGGGCAATCAGTCTCGTCTTTGCCTTGGAATTTAGTAGTAATGAATTACAATCCTCTAGCTTTAACTGTCTACAAAGAGATACTCCCTATTTTCTTTGAAGCCTTCGCTCAGATGCAATCACCACAGTTCTTCAAGCAGATCATTTTGCCTTCTTTGTTGCAGTATCCAAAAATTCCATCATATCTATCTACAAAGGAGTGTATTTCCCCAATGTCACTATTAAAAGATACAAGGATAGAAAGTGTTAGAATTCCTTAATCCGAAAGTGTTCGGATTCAATGTGCGAGTGGCTTCTGAGGCGTGGTATCAACATTACTTGAACGAGTCGACTCACTGATAATTTACAGCACTAAAGGACCGGTTTTTTAGTTTCCTTTGCTCACTAGTCATCACCTTTACTTTGCTAAAAGTAGCTCCCTCAGGTCACCCTCCCTTCCGAATTAGTTTTCCAGCACTCTGTTTCCACTATAGTCCAGTAAATCTACGGAAAAAAATCAACGATCTGGGACAAAATTGCATTATAAATGATTTTTACGCCATTTTGTAGAGAATAAAATTCTGTACAACATACCAAAAGTCCCCAAGAATCCCCTTGGCGGAACAGGGTGAAAAACGGGGGGGGGGAGGGGAAAATCCAGGGGAAAGCTCGAAAATCTACGACCAGTAGTTTTTGATGCTGATAATGGCATTCCTGATGCTCTTGGGTCCAAGAGGATCGAATATGCTTTTTTTTATTGCTGTGTCATAAGTGGTTCCCCCGTTTTCCCACTTACAAGGGGAAAAGAGAGGGAAATAAAGATCATGTACAGCAGTCTGCAAGACTTGTTTTCTGGGGTTTCCCAGTGCGAGAAGAATTCGTTGCGAGAAGAATTCTCTACAAAATTTAGAGAGGGGACAGAGGTCTATCAACTCTGCTTTAAAACCCTCTAGCACCGGTTTGACGAGAGTTCAATATCATATTCCCTGGTGCCTGTTTGCTGGAGATTAACTAGTAGAGCATTTGTACATAGTGGAAATCCGAGCGGATTATGAAAACCGGTCGGAAAATCGGCTCGGTTTTCACAATTCATTTATTCATTTAATTCAAAAATAAGACATAGCTCTCGTGGGCAAAGCCCAAATATGATGTCTCTTAGTCATAATTAGCAAAATGATGTTGTCTGATAAAACTTCGTCAGGATAAATAAAATAAAGGATAAAAACACTTCAGATGGAGAATAAAATTGTCTGATAAAACTTCGCCAGGATAAAATAAACTAAAGAATAAAAACACTAGAGATCATTGTAATATTTCACAAAGCTTGGCACAAAGCTTTTACTGTAGCGCATGGTGTTACAGTGGACTGGGGTCAGTTTCGGAACCTTTTCAGTCACTTCCCTGGGGAAGGGGGACGAGATCTTATAGGGACAAAAGGTGGGGGAAGGAATGATCGGTAGATGGGATGTTAAAGAAGGGAGGAGCCAAATCTTTGGCATAATTTTTTTCGGCGGGAAGAAAGGGATTCAAGTTTAAATTCTTTGAGGTAAAAGGAGTAATGTAGAGGGGAACCGCCATAAATGATTTGCAGTGATCTCTTCTGAACTCGTTCTATTTTATCAGTTTCATCCTGGGTAAGGGCAAAGTGCAAAACCGGACAAGCATATTCAACTAAGGGGCGGATGAAAGTGCAAAATATTAGTTTCAGCTTGTCCTTAGGAACTCGAAATGTTTTCAGTGTTTTTAGCATTTGGATTGCGCCGTTAGCTTTTTTTACAATTGTCTTTGTATTCTCCCGTCATGAGAGGTCAGAAGAAATCACCACACCAAGTAAAGTTATTTTACGACTTATTAGCTCGGAAGCGATAGGAGGTTCGAAAGAGGGTTGAGTTTTCCGAAGAAAAGAAAATGTCGTGACCGAGCATTTGTCTTTATTCATGACCATGTTTAGTTCAGCCACCTCTGAGGTAACTTTTTCGATGAAACCAGTAGCATTGCTCTTCAAATACTTAGATACGATTTCCGTTAAGGACAGGTCGTCAACGTATTTCCATCTGTCCTCCAGCTCAGCAGTAATTTCATTTATCATGAGGAGGAAGGCCCGGTCACAGTTTCTTGTGGAGTTCCACAAAAAACTGGCAGAAAAGTGAAAATTGGTGTTTATACTTCACAGTTTGCTCTCTATTTGTTAAGAAGCTCTTGATGATTTTAATAATAAAGCTGGGTATATTTTTTCCGCCATTTTTTCAAAAAGGATTTTGTGATCAACAAGGTCAAATGCTTTTCTGAAATCAATTGTAAATAAATTTATCCATTTTCCAGGTTCATTCAGGTGTTTTAAAGTAAAATCAGTTAAATTAACGAGGTAATGAACTGTGAAACACTTAGGGATGTTACCAAATTGCTTTCGATCAACTACTTTCAAAAGATATTTTTTCAGCCATGCGGCAACAAAGCTTTCGTAAGTTCTGCTAAAAACTGACGTAACTGTGATCTGCCGGACACCAGAGAAATCATTAGCTGCTCCTTTCTTTGGAATGGGGGTAATAAACCCTTTCCACCATTTCTTTGAAAAATATCCTGGTTTTGTTATATTATTTAAAATTATCTGAAGGGGAAATGATGATTCTTTAGCAAATGCTTGAATTAGAGCAACTGGAATGTCAAAAGGGGCAACGGAAGTTCTTTTTAACGAAGAGAGTTTACGGATTATAATTGCCGATGAAATATCAGCAATTAAATTATCATCTGAAGGACTAGATAAATTTACTGGAGGATCATCAGGTGGAAGAGGGGGGTAAGACTGAACAATTGAAGCAAAATGGGCATTTAAATCATTCGCAGTTTTCTCTAGAGGCTCCTCCTTCATGAAGTCAACTGGTTGAGAACTTTTGCCAGTCAGACTTTTTACTTTAGTGAAAAACTGCGAAGGCTTGGACTCCAAAAGATGGTCAGCTTCATTTTCATAGTAATTTGCTTGTGCATTTTTGATTTTCCATTTTATTTTGTTTGCCAACTGTTTTGCTTGGTTCTCTTGACCTTTTCGTATTAGGTGAAATTTATTTTTTATCAGTTGTTTTATTTTTGAATTTACGTATGGTTTATCACTAGAACAGAATTTAGTCTTACGTTCGGGAAAGCATCCGAGAAATTTTGAATTTACCTTATTATGGAATTTTTCTACTTGGGAATCCAAGTCTTTAGCTGAAGAGACCGTGACCCAGTTTTCTCTCGTTATCCAGTCACCGAATTGCAGCTGACCATAGTCAGTGGTCGGCCTTGATGAAACTTCGGTTACTGAATATTTAATTTTTACTTTTTCTAAGGGGTTCCACTGTAACATATAATGATAACTTCCATTAACCCTGCGTTTGAACCCAAGAGTGTCCCCTCTTTCCTACACCCCAAGAGGGTTTGTTTTGGATTTTCTGCTGTTCGCGTCGTCGAAGTTGGGCGTTTTTTGATGAGCTTGGGTCAGTACGGTTAAAATGCGCTAGTCTACAATTTTCATCTAAGCATCTAAAACGAGGGCACATCTTTATATGATCAAATACACATTCAATACTACTACATGACTTAGTAAGGAAATTATAACATAAATGTAGGAGCCGGCAGTGAATACCAAATTTACATGCTCCTTTTTCGAAAAATTTACACACCCCTTTTGACTTGGGCTGTTCAGGGCGAGGTCGAACTGTATTTTTATTTACCGGAGTTACTTTATCTTCATGAGCAAATTTGCAACTAGCTCCTCTCTTGCAAAAACCATTCCGAAAGAACCAACACTCTCTTTTATATGGTGGCTTGATTATTTTCTCGAAAATGATATGTAAGTCCTCTTCCTGTAACTTGTCAATTGTAATCACATTATTCTCATCACTTGCGGCTATGCCAGTATTATTATTCACGGCACTTGGAAGGGGCGTATCCGAAGTAACTGACGTCACACTTACAGCATTCATTTCGCGTTGGTTATTTTGGGCGCCTGGCTGGGTACCAAGTTCATGACCACTTGGGGTTTGATCCAGGGTAAACAGGTTTTGAAACTGATTTAACTGCATCTTCAGAGAATCGATTGTTGTTTTTTTTTCGTCAACTAAAATGTCTAGCTTACGGCATTCTTGCATACCAATCGAAAGCTTCTCAGAAACAGACCTGACTTCATATTCAAGCTTATCGATAACAGAATCACGGGCTGAAAGTTCATTCTTAAGGGTAGAGCATTTATTTCTTAACGCTAAAATTTCTCGTATATGTTCTGCACAATCGATATAGGGAGTTTTCTGCTTTATGCTGGGCCTAGTTATTGTCTTCGCTTGGGGATTGGAGGACCTGGGAGTGACTATAGGCGTGTTTTTTGCAACAGATCTAAGGCTTGCTTTTGGCGTAACTTTGCCAGAAAGTTTTTCATCACCTGTAGATTTCCAATCCGCTCAGATTTCCGCTATGTGTGAATGCGCCATAAGTCTAAAGTGCATACACATACTGCCACCTAGTGAAAGCTTTAACAAAACCATTGGACACATTTGCTGATCATAAAGGTAAGACAGTTTTGTTTTTATGTTTATCAATGAGAACCTTCGGAAGAAAGTGGAGATTCAAAGCAGCAAAAGAGAAGGCTAGTGGGAAGAGAGTTCCAAACACACAGGCAAGGCCAGTAAGAGTTTTTTCCTTTACTTAATTTCGCAGCGACATCTAGCGGCATGAGGTGAAAAAAATACAATGCTTTTGATAGATGATACTAAGGTCCTTCGTCATTACGACGATGATTTGCATTTTACCATGAGATGGCTAATGCTCTATCGCCCAAGCCACATTATAGTCAGACCTGTGGCTGCTAAGCCCAATGTCTTGGATACGAATACAACATCTGACTAGTGACCTAGTTTTTGAAATTCGCGCTAACCCATCCCTTCAAGGCTTATTCTAAAGCGGCCCTCCACACAGGTCGAAAAATATTTTAAGTCCACTTTACGACCATCGTAAGGTTTAAAGTACATTCCCGCAATGATCTAAAGTGATCTTTAAGTTCGTAAAGTGAATTAAAACTTTAGTGAAAATTTGGAGCTCTCCTTATAGCTCAAGCTATTTTCAGATGTTTTATGTTTTGAGGCAGAGCAGAAATAGAAGGAAATAATTTGTGTTACTTGGAAAGTGCGATGCTTCCTGTTTAAGGCGTTGGCTGTATTGTTTCTAAATTCTATTTTTACCTGTGAACGAGCGGTAAATCTTACGTACAACTTAAGGTACTTTGCTTCCTAACTTTACGTCCTATGTCTGAGCGTCACTTAATTGGTCCAAATTCTTAACTGCACCTTCTGGCTTGAGGCTGATTAGAGGTGTCGAATTCGCAAACCTTATGGACAGATTCGCTTTGTGGGTTGTTTTCGTGTCAGAAACAGGGCTTAGGTTTGGGTTTAGCTGCAAGTGTGACTACAATGCGGTTCGTACAAAATGCTCCTTTTTCTGGCCTAATAAATTTTTGTTTGCATTTTCATCTGACACCCTATTCATGGAGGAAGAAGATGAATGTTGCAAGCTCTGCAGCCGAAGCATCTGTAATGCTGGTGAAAGTGTCAGAATCATAAGCAAAGGAGCTCTTCAGATCAACGAATCCAGTTTGCAACAGGGTGAACAGATAACAGTTGAAGACGGGAAATAGTGCACAACCAGTGCAGAACAGACTACTGCCGTCCGACGTCCATAGCTTGTCACGTAAAAAGGAAGAATGACGATTCCGATGATAATGAAGTTTCTCTAAATAGATACTCTAGATCTAGTCAAGACGCATACGATGTGAAGTCAAACATATGTTTTGCAATACGAAGCTAGTCCTTCTGTCTAAGACGAAAAAAGCCAAAAATGAAGAGTGCCAAAAGGTGACCACAATTGAAGTGAAAAAATTGATTCTTCAGTGCTGTGATTTTAGGAAAAATGACGATTGGGCTAATGCTGTCCGCGGCAGTCTGAATTCGATAAGCTCGGATTTGCATGCAGCTGATTCAGTGTGTCATAAGATATGCTACTCTAACTTCAAAACTCTAAGAGAGATTCCAAAGCGGTACTCTAGTGCAACTTATCCGGTGAATGATGGTGAAAGGCCACAGGAGAGTACAAATCGAGATGAATTCATCAAAGTTGTTAGTTATTTGAAGAAATCAAAGATGAACAGTTTACAGTGAAAGATATAGCAGAGAAGATAGGGTTTTTTCTTCGACCAGACCTGTCGCCGTACACCACAAAACATATAAAATGACTCCTCAATGAAACCTACGGAAACCGCATATTTATAACTGACATAGGCCGCTGTCTCATGATAGAGACAGTGGCCAAAGCAATTAAGAATGACATTAGGTTAGTGCAGTGTACAGACTCTAACTACCCGAGCCTGAGCAGTATAGAAGAAAAAGAAAAAGTTAGGAATTTATTACCACAATCTCTGAGGCTCTTTCTTTCTCTGCTAATCACGGGATCAGACAAGGACCTGCTGGTAGGTTCAATCGGTCAAGCAATAATGCAGGATTGCCGTCCCCGATCTTTGCTCGCTCCTTTACAAGTATACCTTGGAGTCCAGCTACACCAACAATCTGGTTCACGTTTTCTCATCCACCAGCTGAATAGGCTAGGTTTTTCTACTTCTTACTCTGAAGTGCTTCTTTCGAGCATTCCGTCACAGTAACTCATGGTACAGAATTTTCAGGGATGGCTCCTGAAACTTTCATCCAGTTAATTGGCGACAATGTGGACCACTAAATTTGCATTATCGACGGAAAAGGTACTTTCCATGTGAAGGGCATACTAGCTGCTGCCACAAAAGGCTACACAAATTTCCATTCATAATCCCAGGAGCAGTTGTGAACCTTGAAGTACTCCAGCAGGTTGGACAAGTGCCTTTTTTCTTTTACAACAGATGCCAACAGGAGAACAGTATTGTGTACAAACCCATCCCGACCATAACCTTCGACGACAAGATCGATGGCATTGACCTACTAAGACATGCAAGCTGAATACATGACACGAAACGGGTCGGATGGAGTGGATTTATGCAACCAATTCACCATGGGTCACGCAAAGGCGCTTCGTCGATTCTTTTTCTGCCTAACATCGACTATAATCCCTCCGATCTTTCTTGTGTATGCACGACCTTAAGTTTTATCTTCGATAAAGCACGACAGCACGGATTGGTACCAGTTGTGACTTTCAACCAACCTTTGAACATGAAAGAGGTGAACATCATCAGTGCTGAGCCTGCTGATAGTCCTCTCAAGGCAGCAGTTCCAATGAACGGTGTTCTCCATTGCCCTGACAGGTTTGTCACTATATTCTTGTTGGCCACCCTCTTCTTGGTTGCGACACGACGTCCCGTTTGTTTGGGATACGAAAGCAGGCTATCCTGCCATTCCTGAAAAGCCATGAAGAATTTAGGAATAACTGTGAAGTATTCCTTTATCCGCACTCTACTAAAGAAGAAGTCCAGCAAGCTGGTGAAAATATTTTGATGTGTTTCTACAAGGCTAAGCAAGGGGAGGGTCTCAGTAAAGCTGGGTACAGGGGATTCTTGAAAAACTGAATAGCTCAAAGACATCAACTTTTGTGAGCCCAGAGAGACTTCCACCAACTCTATCGGTTGCGAAACTTCATTCTTAGAGAGTCTTCTATCAGGTAAAGGAATGGCGTAGTACCGTGTCAGAACTCGACCAAAAAGACTGGGGTTGGTGATTACGTGACGGATGCCTCACTCCGATCATGACAGACATCGGACCTACTCTGTCTCATCTGCTAAATGTGATTCGTTGCAGCTGCACGCGTTCTAACTGTGACAGTTCACGCTGTAGTTGCCGAAAAATGTATTTCCTTGCACACTTGCTTGCAAAGACTGCCAAGGATTGCGTGATTTAATAAAGAGAGAGTGAGGGATTGTGTGTTCCAATAAAGTGAGATTGTCAGCAATCTCACTATTAAATATTCTAAGAGCATGAATATTGAAGAAATCGTTGTCACTACATTGACAGGGATTAAGTCTATGTTTCACCATAGACTTCAATTTCTCAACAGCTATATGCTACTGCAAAGTGAAGAAAGGATGACCTCCATGGTGAGTAGTGCCAAACCCACTCAGTTATAAATTACGTAGCGTCTCAGTGACTATCTGAGACTCAGAGACAAAACAGAAGAGCTATAGCCCACTTCACAATTGATTCATAATAATCTCTGTCATTCTCCCCTCTGTATTCGAATCCAAAGTAACAGTAAATTCTATGGCATGATCAGGGAATATTGAATTGGATTTGGCGTTTCATCTCTTCAGATTAAGCAATACAGAATGCCTATTGTAGCGTTGGTGCTAAATCTTGTATCTCTGGTAGGTACTCAATCAAGCAAGTCCCGCAATTATGATGACCACATGCCATTAAACAAGGAAGAATTTGGCTCACTCCTGCAAGGCCACCACCCCAATCACCAGATCTTTAACTGTGCAAAAACTGCCAAAACATTAGTATCACTTCTCTGTACTGTTTCTAGAACTTAGAGGTTTGAGAGCAACTATGGGATCTCTCAAATATTTTCAGCCATTGGGATAATACAGCGTATTTTTCGCTGCATTAAGATATAAGAGTATCCCCTCCTGAAATTTTCAAGTGCTGCAGTAAGTTTCAAATTTCTTCAAAAATAGTGACGCATGATCAATTGCCTGATTAAGTGCAAAAGTCTTCAAAAAGTTCCCAATTCAGAACAGATCAAGCCTCAAGGGCTAATGTATGAGCTGGCAGCACTTTATTATATTGTTGTTTGCTCATCACGGGTTGGTTTGGCTCCGCAATGGTTTCCACACTCCAATTTTTAATTCCTAAGCCAAAAACCTGAAAAAGCGAAAAGATATTAAAACTTTCTATAGTAAAACTTTGAAGACAAAAAATGAAGAGAAACTGATTTTGAAAAAAAAAATGTTTTCCGAATTTTAAGTATTTCAAATAAACGTAAAGAGCAATAGTAACATTTAAGTTAAGCCGAAATAAAGTCTTGTGATAACTCGAACTTTAAAAAACCAGAAATTACTGTCAATGAATAAATGATATTCCGAATGAACAGAAAATAAAATAAATAGCAATATACAACATACAGAAAAGAGATATTGATATAAATAAATAAATAAATCTTAAAAATAGTAGAATTAAAGTGAACAACCAAGCCAAACTGAAAAGGAAAGGAAATTATCAAGAACAGGAATAGGGTTGTTGCTCTTCCCTTGTCCATAAAGCTTCTAAATGTTATGGTATAATTTATGTTTTCTTGAATACAATATTTATTTTGAACAGTGTGGTTTAACTTTTTAGTACTTCGACAAAATTAAAAAAAATGTATATAAAATCAAGATAATGACTACGGTGATTGGACAGAACTAACGAAAATAAACTGAATGGTTGATTAATAGTTGTTTTACTTAATAGAAACCCCGGCAATTCAGGTTTTAATTTAACAGAATCTTTTTATTTATTAATACAGTAATTATAAAACATTAATGTTTAAAATATATTTCATTTTCCTCAAAGCGCAAAGGACGCAATAATCTTTAGAAGGTCTTTGGGCGGGGGAGGGCATTAGCCTTTCCCCTGTTTTAGTAGTCTCTGTTCGTTTGAAGTATGACCTGACTATTCAGTTTTATCTATCACTGTATGCTATATATAGTTATTTACCATAATTACTTTTCTTTTCGGGTTTCATTTGTTCATTGATGGTAGTTTCTGGTTTCTCAAAGTTTGAATTATCACCAAATTTTTCTGCTTAGCTTAGAGGTTACTATGGCTCTTTACTATCGTTTGAATTTTTCTTTGGATGGGGGGGGAGCAATAATTTTTCTAAAAATGAATTTTTCTTCGTTTCGATTTTCAAAATCTTATTATACAAAGTTCCAATATTTGTTCCGAACTTCCAGCTTTCTAATTTTAATTCTTTTTTTCTGGTCACCAATAGGTAATTTTTAAGCTTAAACATTGAAAATCATTAACAGAATTTACCAACGGGAGAGAGTATTGGCAATGCAGGCGTATGTAGTTTTGATTTTACCCAAAGGTGTGACTGTAAAGTAGCCCAGACACGACGTCGTTTTCACTCTGTGTTCGTAAATTTCTACGTAAAGTGGTCAAGTTACATTACGTTAAATATAACATTTTGCGCTTAAACAAGTCCTTCCCCACTAAGACTAACGTAAAAAAACAGCTATAAAACCAAAATAACATTTTCTACGGTACTTATATAATATACCCCCTGCAGCTCAAGAAGTAAAGTTAGGACAATCCTAATAAAATATACCTAAGTATGATAAAAATATAATGCTTTGGAAACAAATTTGGGCTCTATATTTGCAAATTAGGGGGGGGGGGGAAGCACAGTGGGTCTGCATGCAAAATGTGTTACCTACAATTATTCTGATATTATAAAGTAAGAATTGTTTTCTAACATCACACAGTCCAAATACTTTACCCCCACCCCCTCCCGCTAATGTGCAAATATATAATACTATCATTTCTCTTTGTCTTTTCATACGCTAAGTTGAAAGAAACTAGCGAAAGAAGCCAATTTACAGTGCGTCAATGCATCAACAACTTGAGCTTCAGGGGGTATGTCATACAAGTACCTTTTCTAGATTCATCACAATCAATATAAACAAACTTTTAAAAATTTAAATATACGAAACGGAGATAGAGATTCAAGGACTGATTAGACGGAAAAAGCTTTCTAGGAAAAGTTTATAAACTTATTTTCAAAATTCATTAATTGTTGTTCAGAGAACGGTGTAACGTTGCTGCTACAACGTTGACTTTTTCCTATCGCAATTCCGGTGTCCCGTGTTTACCACCCCACCCCGGTGATTACTCCCCGAAAAATACCCCCGCGGAAAATACCCCCCCGAAAAATATCCCACCCACAAAAAATATCACCCGCCGAAAATACCCCCCGTGGAAGCCCCCTGAAAATACCCCACCGAAAAATACCCGCCACGGAAAATACCTCCCCCCCATGGAAAATAAGGCTTTCCAAATTTGAGAATTTTATTTGAGTTTTTTTTCCGTAGGGGGAAGGAGTTTTGATATTTGTGTATTATACGCCACTCACTCAAGTTTACGCTGTGTAAAACTCGAGAACAAACCAGTTTTTTCGTTAGTTTCTTTCAGGTTAGCACGAGACAAGACAAAGAGAAATGACAGAATATATGGGAAATACATATTTTGGGCTATATATTTGCACATAAGGGGGGGGGAGGGTAAGGTATTTGGACAATTTGAAGTCAGAAAACAATTCTTACTTTATACTATGCAGAATAATTGTACCTAATTTACCCCCCCCCCCCTAATGTGCAAATATATAGCCAAAATTTCTTTCTAAAGTAACGAAGAAACCAGTTTGTTCTCGATTTTTCAACTGAAAAAATCGGTACTTGTGTATTTTACGCCACTCACTTAAGTTTACGATATGTAAAACTCGAGAACAAATCGGTTTCTTCGTTAGTTTCTTTGTTACTTTAGAAAAAAATTTGGACTTTATATTTGCACATTAGAAAGGGGGGGGGATAAAGTATAGCTGGTCTGCATGCAGAATGTATTAGGTACAATTATTCTGCATATTACTGAGTAAGAATTGTTTTCTGACTTCAAACTGTCCAAATCCTTTACCCCCCCCCCGTATCTGCAAATATATAGCCCATATTTATATATTTAATTATATATTTCCCATCTATTCTGTCACTTGTCTTTGTCTTGTGCACGCTAAGCTGAAATAAACTAACGAAGAGACCAGTTTGTTATCGAGTTTTACACAGCGTAAAACTAGAGTGAGTGGCGTATAATACATAAGTACCAAAATTACTTCTCCCTACGGAAAATAAAAAAAACGAAACTCAAATAAAATTCTCAAATTTGGAAAGCCTTATTTTCCACGGGAGGATATTTTCCGGGGGGATTTCCGGGGGTTATATTCTATGGGGGCATTTTCCACAGAGGGGGGGGGGGTATTTTCCACGGGGGGGGGGGATATTTTTCAGAAGGTATTTTCCGTTTTTTTCCGTGGGGGGTATTTTCGGGGGGGTATTTTCTGCGGGGGGGGGGGTTTCCTCGGGGGTTATTTTCCGCGGGGGGTATTTTCCGGGGGTGTTTTTCGCAGGGGGTATTTTTCGGGGGATATTTTCCGGGGGGGTATTCTCCGGGGGGGGGGGGTAAACGCCTAGAATCGCTGACGGAATGCCACTGAAGAAATGAAGAAATGCTGAAGAAAATTGAGAAATTGATCAAAATTGTAATGAATGTTTCTGCAGCGCGAAGCGGTCTTACGGCATGGAATGAAAGGCTCTACAGCGTTGTATTACAGTGCCAGTAGAGCCATGATTCTCAACGAGAAGTGCACGGCCCCACCAGCTGGGAATGGCAATATTTTGGTGGGTTATGGACAGGAAGTGTGGCTTTCGGCTGACTATTCTTGGTCAACATGCCTGAGACTCTAGGCACGAATGCCTTTCCAAAAACTAACAAACAAGTATGTGTCCAATAAGAGAGTCATGCATACTCCCGCCATTTACCCGTGTCCCAGCCATTTAAACACTTGCCTCTCAATTACTTGGACTATCTGTCTTGGCTTTTCTCTGTCTACAATTACTCATGTATTGATGCAACCTATGTATGCAACCTACTGCACAATACTTGATAACTTCAATTAAAAATCAATGAACCTTAATTATAACTTAAAACCTTAAATATGAAAATACATTTTTCATGTGAATGACGTTACATTCATATGCATTTAAAGAGAGAGAAATATACATGATATATTGCAATGACCTTATACATTGGGTAAGAGGCGTTGTATTCAGACAATTTTTTCATTATTATAATTTATACCAAGAAGACAGCCCAAAAAAGATACCAAGTCAATGGCCATTTAAGCTTGCTTCAGGTGAATAGACGTAAAATTTTGAATAACACAGCATAAATATCACGAGGAGGCCATCAAGATTGTAGAAATTCATTGGTAGCGCGTCGCTCAGAATCGGTTGGGAACCTCTGCAGTAGAGTCGACGCAGTTAAAAACGGATCTTACCTTCAGCAGTTTTGATCGAGCTAGGTCGGAGATAGACTTTCGTGCAATTTTGCCTGACCGAGTTTTTGGTAAGGACTGAACTTTAACAGCTAAGCGGAAAGCCGCTACTGGTCCAATCATTCTTCTCACTAAAGCTACGACTTCGTTATTTAATTGCTCTTCTTCAATTCCACAGTCTGGAAAACAAATTTAATTGATCAAGAAAAATTCTTGGATTTATTTAACGAAAAAACCTTAGGATTTATATAAATTTACCCAAAAATTTCCTGTAATGAAATTCTGTAATCAAATTTCGAATCTAAAGTGACTTTCGAAATAGAGAAAATGTTCCATCGAATGGTTTCACTGAAGTGAGACGCACAGTAAAATTAATCAATGATCTTTCGACATCTTCTGACAGTATTTTCTACGAATAATTCCACGAGTTTAGCATAATTCTATGAATTCAAGAGACTTGCTAAACCAAAAGATATGCATGCAAAGTTTGTAAGACAAAACTTCCAGTTAAAAAAGCTTTTTAAACTATTATTTAAGAACAAACAATCCTAGATGTGAATGACATTAATGATTCGATCTGATATCAACAAATTATTATCATCATATCCTATTATAATTTTCTGATCTGGCCAAAGCTATAAAATTCTAACAATATTATCTTTTTTGGTTTTACTCCAGACTGATATGAGGAACCATGCTTCTCTGCCATACTTTTCGTTTAATTTTCTGTTGGAATATCCAACAAAATTTTTCACACATAATAAATGTGTGAAATATTTTTAAGGTGCAGAAATTGTGAAAAGAACATTTAAATCCTTAGATCATACCTGGAAAAAGAAATCTTTGAAAAAACGATATTTACATGAAAACTTTGAAAGGCAGCCAGGAAAAAATACATTAGCTTCTTCCTCCTCACTTGGACACTAAATTTGAATTTACTAAACCCCCTCTTCCTTTCTTTAATAGTAACTGGAAGTACCAAACTCTTACCACAAGCCGTTAACAAGATATTGCTGACACGTTACAGTTTCTCGACAACCTGGATACACTTAGCGTTTTTCGACTTACCTTGCCCCGCCCCCGAGTCTAAATTTAAAATCCACTTGATCCCTTCCTTTGTCAATGCTCGCCCAAAGCTTCAACTTGAAAGCTTCAACAGCAATTCCCAAAATATTGCATATAATTTGAAAAAATCAGGTACACATAGTTTCCTTTGATTTACTCAGGTTCACGTGTCATTCCTATACTTTGCTCCAGCGAGACTCTGGGAATCCTGGCCTAGCAAACGATCCGTAAGAGCTCGCTCAAACTATAACTAATTCAAACTAAACATTTTACAAGTTTCCCAGCCTCCTTCTCCTCCTAAAAAATTAATGATTTGCTTGGTCCAGAGAACGGTTTCGTAAAGTTTCAAGCCAAGCGGTCACCCAGGATCAGATAGGTTCCAGTTTTCATTGTACAACCAATATGTAAACAATTGGGCGATTCGCATAATTTACGGCCCTTGTTTCACAAACTGTGGGGGTTTTGCGATCCGTGAATCATATTTGCTTGACTTTTTGACTATTTTTAACAAATTAGTTATCTCAAAATTTGAGTCTGATGTATTGAGGTGCTACGGGAGAAGGGTAGTAAAAAAGGGCAAGGAAGGGGGCTGGTAGCCTTTCAATCACTTTCAACTCTTAAAAAGTACAGTAACACTTTCCTTTTTCAATTTCAATTGCCAATTTGCATTACCGGGATAATGAAGCACATCATTTTGATGATGCGGTTATCCATAGTGTCTTTTGATTGAGCTATATCTTTTTCTCCCAAGTCATAATCCCAAATCCACTTGCCCCCCTTAGCATTTTCTGAAAGTTTCAGCTTAATACCTTTAGCCCTCCCTGAGGTATTGCAGATGTGCCATTTAGACAACCTGTCAGAAAATGGCGTCTTTTGATTTATCTTGTTACTTAACCCTGTATAGATTACAAGTTTCATTAGAGCAGTTTGTAACAATTTGTTTTGTTCAGATTGCAGACCACAACTACTTATCCATCCTCCCCCATCTGTACACTATATTTGAATTCCCCCTGCCCCACTTTCTTCCCTTCCCTTGTCAAACAGTACCTGAAAGTTTCGACTCCATCCACTGAGTGGTTCTCTAGGTGTTGCAGGCACGATATCTCAACAAACTGGATGCACATAGTGTCTTTCGATTTACCTCTACCACTTCCCTTTCCAAGTCAAAACTGTAGGTTCACTTGACCTTTCCTCTCCAGTACTCCCCGATCTCCCTCCCAATGTCAACTCCCAATACTCCCTCCAACATGTCAACTCGATCCCCTAAGCCATTTCCAAGATTAATTAAAAAAAACTTTTTCCACAAACTAAGTTATTCAAGGAAAAGTAAAGAACTCCATTAAACAAAAAATGAGCAAAAATAAAATAAAATAATCTACCAAGCGTGAAACTACCACGAATCAGCATCGATAAATAAATGAAACCCAAAACCAACAGAAATTACAATAAATAACCGAGTCAAACTCAAAACGAGCAGAAATTAACATAAGTTGGGCGCAAAACCCCCTATGCCTTCCCAAGCCCAGAACAAAATTTGCACTTTAGTGAAAAAAAATATAAATGTTTTTACTTTTATAAATTTAATAAATCAAATAATATTAACGCTTTGATTACTAAATATAAGTATATTTATATTAAACTGACAATGCATATTAATTTGTGTTTTTTCAGTAAAGCGCAAATTTTGTTCTGGCCTTGGGATGGCATAAGGGTTTTGCGCCCAACTTATGTTAATTTCTACTCGTTTTGAGTTTGACTCGGTTATTTATTGTAATTTCTGTTGGTTTTTGTGTTTCATTTATTTATCGATGCTGATTTGTGGTAGTTTCACGCTTGGTAGATTATTTGATCTTATTTTTGCTTATTTTTTGTTGAATGGAGTTCTTTACTTTTCTTTGAAACACTTATTTTGTGTAAGAAGTTTTTTTTAATTAATTTCTGTTCGTTTTATATTGACATAATCTTTTCATGGAAAAAACAAAATAACTCTTTAAATCTTTTCGTTTTTTAAGACTTTATAGTTTGGCCTTCTATTTATATTCTGGAGAAAAATTTTCAGCAATTTTTAACAACATTCACCCATTTAAAAATCTGGACACAAATCGTACTGTTTAATTTACTTTCATACCTCCTCTAGTTGACCTGAAATGGAAAACTTGATACCATTCGCAAAAAAAAAAAATCTGTTTACTTTCTTTGATAGCATTGATACACTTACGCTATTTTGATTTGGTTAAATTTTAAGAGCAGAAGTAGCCCCGAAAGTTTGAACATAATACCCTCAGTCGTTCTTGGGATACTGCTGAGATGCCTTATTTGGAATTAGCAATATCACAGTGCATTTTGATTTAATCTTAAGGCAACATTTAGATTTTATACATAATGGGCAAATGGGAGGGTGGGCGTGGGGGGGTGGGAGTGGAAGGGGGATTAGTTGCCCTCCAATCACTTTCGACTATTAAAAAGGGCATCAGCCCTTTCTATTTTCAAACAAATGAGCCCCTTTCGAAGTTCCCATGACAACTCCTTCGATATGAAGTGCCCTGGTCCAAACAACAACAACAAAAAATATCACTAATCACTTTCGACTATTAAAAAGGGCACAAGCTCTTTGAATGTCCAATCAAATGAGCCCCTTTTGAAGATTCTACGACAACACCTTCTATAAAAACCTTATATATCCCCAGGGCATACCTTAAAACCCTTGCCCTGAGGGTTGTGGGGGAGTTTCCTCCTCAAAAAAATATTTTCTATCTGGAAATCAACTACGCTTAACAAAATGGCTGTCTCAAAATGTTGATTGGATGTGTTTGGGAGAATGATGGGCGTGGGGGGACTAGTTGCCCTCCAATCACTGTCAACTATTAAAAAGGTCACTAGCCCGTAGAATTTCCAATCGAATGAGCCTGTTTTGAAGTTTCTACGACAACGCCTTCTACAAAAACCTTATATGCCCCCAGGGCATAACATAAAACCCTTGCTCTGAGGGTTGTGGGGGATTTTCCTCCTCAAAAACATATTTTCTATCTAAAAATCAACTACGCTGAACAAAATGGCTATCTCAAAATTTTGATTGGATGGGTTTTGGAGAATGATGGGCGTGGGAGGGATAGTTGCCCTCCAATCACTTTCGACTACTAAAAATGGCACTAGCCATTCTAATTTCCAATCGAATGAGCCCTTTTCGAAGTTTCTACGACAACTCCTTCGATACGAAGTGCCCAGGTATGGAGAAAAAACAAAAAAAAAAACACATTGTGGCCACATCGTTCTTTACTTAGGCAGCGCTAGCGCTCTGCCTATGATTGATTGGATGTGTTTGGAGAAAAGACAGGCGTGAGAAAAGGTTTAGTTGCCTTCAAATCACTTTCGACTATTGAAAAGGGCACTAGCCCTTTGAATTTCCAATCGAATGAGCCTTTTTTGAAGTTTCTACGACAATACCTTCTATAAAAACCTTATATGCCCCCAGGGCATAACTTAAAACCCTTGCCCTGAGGGTTGTGGGGGAGTGTCCTCCTCAAAAACATATTTTCTATCTGGAAAAAAACTACGCTGAAAAAAATGGCTATCTAAAATATTGATTAGATAAGTTTGGAGAAAAGATGGGCGTGAGAGGGGGGTTAGTTGCCTTCAAATCACTTTCGACTATTAAAAAGCGAACTAGCCCTTTGAATTTCCAATCAAATGAGCCCTTTTTCAAGTTTCTATGACACAGATTTCAATTAAAACCTTATATCACCCCTGGGCATAACTTATAACCCTTGCCCTGAAGACTGTGGTGGAAGTGTCCTGCTCAAAGGTATAATTTCCTGAACTTTGAACTGCGTGGAACAAAATGGCTTTGTCCAAATATTTATTGGATGTGTTTGAGGAAATGGTGGGTGTGGAAGGGGTGTTAGTTGCTTTCCAATCACTTTCGACTATTAAAAAGGGCACTAGCCATTTCAATTTCCAGTCGAATGAGCCCTGTTTGAAGTTTCTACGACAACGCGGTATATAAAAACCTTATATGCCCTCTGGGCATAATTTACAACTCTTGCCCTGAGGGCTTTGGGGGGGGGGGTTGTCATCCTCAAAGACCTAATTTCCAGAACTTAAAACTACGTTGAATAAAATGGCTATCTCAAAGTTTTGATTAGATGTGTTTGGGGAAAAGTTGGGCGTGAGAGGCGGGTTAATTGCCCTCTAATCACGTTCGACTATCTAAAAGGGCACTAGCCCTTTGAATTTCCAATCGAATGAGCCTTTTTTAAAGTTTCTACGACAAAGCCTTCTATAAGAAACCTTATATGCCCCCAGTGCATAACTTACAACCCTTGCCCTAAGGACTTGGCCTAACAAGAACTGTCTTCAAAAACATAATATCTATCTGGAAATCAACTACGCTGAACAAAATGGCTATCTCAAAATTTTGATCGGATGTGTTTTGGGAAATGGTGGGCGTGGAAGGGGCATTAGTCAACTTCCAATCACTTTCGGCTATTAAAAAGGGCACAAGCCACTCCAATTTCCAATTGAATGAGTGCTTTTCCAAAATTCTACGACAACTTCTTCGATACGAAGTGCCCTGCTCTAAAGGAAAAAATTAATAAATAATACGTTGTGCCAACATCGTTCTTATATGCCCCCATGGCATAACTTAAAACCCTTGCCCTGACCTTTTTACTTAATCCCCGTATCTTGTCTCGTTCTCGAGTGTCCCCGTTCTTTACTTAGGCAGCGCGATCGCGCTGCCTATGATTTATGCAACAACTTTCTATATAAAGCTTTTATGCCCCCAGGGCATAAGTTACTACCATTGCACTGAGGGCTTTGAGGGGGTTATCAACTTAAAAGACCTAATTTCCAGAACGTTCAACTACGTTGAACAAAATGGATATCTCAAAATTTTGATTGGATGTGTTTTGGAAAATGGTGGGCGTGAGAGGGGCGTTAGTCGATATCCAAGCACTTTCAATTATTAAAAAAGACACTAGCCCATTCAATTTCTAATTCAATGAGCTGTTTTGAAGTTTCTACGACAGCGCTTTCAATAAAAACTTTATATACCCCACGGTAAACTCACAACCCTTGCACTGAGGGTTCTGAGGGGGTTATCAACTTAAAAGACCTAATTTCCAGAACGTTCAAATACGTTGAACAAAATGGATATCTCAAAATTTTGATTGGATGTGTTTTGGAAAATGGTGGGCGTGAGAGGGGCGTTAGTCGCTATCAAAGCACTTTCAACTATTAAAAAAGACACTAGCCCATTCAATTTCTAATTCAATGAGCTGTTTTGAAGTTTCTACGACAGCGCTTTCAATAAAAACTTTATATACCCCAGGGTAAACTCACAACCCTTAAACTGAGGGCTCTGAGGGGGTGAGGGCTCTGGTAGTTTCACGCTTGGTAGATTATTTTATTTTATTTTTGCTCCTAAAAGACCTAATTTCCAGAACTTTCAACTACATTGAACAAAATCGATATTTTTAAATTTTAAGTCGATGCGTTGGGAAAATGGTGGGCGTGAGAGGGGCGTTAGTCGCTATCCAATCACTTTCAGCTATTAAAAAAGGTACCAGCCCTTTCAATTTCCAATTGAATGAGCCCTTTTGAAGTTTCTACGACAACGCTTTCAATAAAAACTTTATATACCCCCAGGGCATAACTTACAACCCTTGCCCTGAGGGCTGTGGGGGAGGGGTGGTCATCCTTAAAGACCTAATTTCGAAAACTTTCAACTACGTTGAATAAAATGGCTAATAATAACTTTCGACTATTAAAAAGGGTACTAGCCCTTTGAATTTCAATTCGAATGAGCCCTTTTTCAAGTTTCTACGACCAAAATTTCAATAAAAACCTTATATGCCCCAAGGGCATAACTTATAACCCTTGCCCTGAGGGTTGTGTCCTCCTCAAAAACATCTTTTCTATCTTGAAATCAACTACGCTGAACAAAATGGCTATCTCAAATTTTTTATTGGATGTGTTTGGGGGAATGATGGGCATTTGGGGGGGGGGGGCTAGTTGCCCTCCAATCACTTTCGACTATTAAAAAGGGCACTAGCCCTTTGAATCTCCAATCGAATGAGCTTTTTCTTGGAGTTTTTAAGACGACGCTTTCTATAAAACCTTATATGCCCTCACAGCATAACTTCAGACCCTTGCCTTGAGGGTTATGGGAGAGTGTCCTCCTCAAAAACATATTTTCTATCTGGAAATCAACTACGCTGAACAAAATGGCTATCTCAAAATTTTAATTGGATGTGTTTGGGGGAATGATGGGCGTAGGGGGGGGGGGGGTAGTTGCCCTCCAATCACTTTCGACTATTAAAAAGAGCACTAGCCACTCCAGTTTCCAATCGAATGAGTCCTTTTCGAAGTTTCTACGACAAATCCTTCGATATGAAGTGCCCGGGTATGGAGAACAAAAAAAACAACACATTGTGACAACATCGTTCTTTACTTAGGCAGCGCTAGCGCGCTGCCTATGATATTGTATAATAAGTTGAAAAATCAAGCAAACATAGAGTCTTTTGATTTATTCAGGATTGTATATCGTTTTGTGAGTACTCCCTTGGGAAATTCTGGAAATCTTGGCATAGCAAGTGGTCCGTAAGAACTCGCTCGAAGTCCAACTAATCGGGAACAAAGCATTGTTGGCCCATTTCCAGGGCCCAATAACGCGCCTCATCTCCCTATATTAGCTATAAAATTTATGGTTGTATTGTCCCAGAGAATGATCTATCATAAATCTAGAGATAATAGGACACCATTGATCAAGCTTGTCCCCATCTTCCGTTGTAAAACCTATCCGCAAACAACAGGCAATTTCCATAATTTACTACCCTTGCCAAAGAAGCTGTGGGTCCTTTCTAGAGGCATAATTGTCGAACCTCAAAACTATTTTGAAAAGATGACTGTCATGAAATTGCGGTCAGATATCTTTGGAGGGGGTGGGGGAGTGAGCTGAAAAAGGACCTATAAGGGGGGCTAAATACCATCCAATCCTTTTTGACTGTTAAAAAGAGCGCTATAATTTAGATTCCCAGTCAAATAAGCCCCCCTCCTAAGTTTCTACGGCCACCCCTTCAATGCGAAGAGGATTAGGGGGAAATATAAATGATGCATAGAAGCCATTTTTGCTCCTTACTTAGGCAGCACCGGTGCGCTGGTCTCTCCGGTCCACTACGAAAACGAAATTATGTTTACAAACTACTTCTGCTGTTTCTGGAGATAGCAGTGCAAGTGTTTTGGACCATTTGTCGAAATGACTATTGTTAACAAAGGAACATATCTAGTGAAACATACACATTCAAGATACTATTTGCGTTTGTCTGGGGATTCAAATGTACTCTTTTAAAATTGTATTGGATTCTTTTCCAAAGCAAATATTTTAAACCAAATAAGTGTTTTTTTTTCTTCCAAAAATCATCCTTCAAACAAAGAACTGTAAAATTCGTTTTATTTCATTCGAGCGCTTCCCTTACAGCAGTTTGGAAATTGTGTTTATTCTGCTTCCTAATTTTGCAAACGTTTATATTATGAAACTTGGTTTGATGAATTAACAGTTTTTACCTAACGAAAATGAATTGACTTAAGTATGTGTCATCTTGAATTTTTCGATTCCAAGATATAGCTGGCACGATATTCAGACGTAGTCTTGACTTGGGTTCTTGTTGAATTATTCCATTTTATTCATTAGATGGGATTAAATGTGATATTCCAACATATGCTGAAGAGCCAAGTTCATTCATTAAACCGTGGTAAATACCGTGGGTAAATTCAGAAAATTATGATTAACCTTAAATCTCGTGGTCTTGTTTAGCGAGAATACGGAGAGGCCTAGGTTACAAACCCCTTTATGCGTTTGTATATGATTGAGGAAAGTCAATATTTTGTATTCAGTACCTTTCCCAAAGAGGAAACTGTAAAAGGTAAAGAATTCTGATTCCTCTTTTTTAAAAATTGCGAAACATATTTGCGAAAACATATTTACGAAACATATTTATCTTTTTGAAAAATTGCGAAACAAGGACTCAGCACAAGGACATTACTAACGTTTTACTAAGATGGGGTTACTTTCTCTCAATGAATTCGGTCATCACTATTCTTTAAAAATTCTACTAACTGCTAAAGAGCTTAAGATAGTACTAAAGTTTGCAAAGCTATAAGTATAATCAGGGGCAACGCTATAGCGCTGCCTATAGTAAAGGCCATACGGCTCCAATGTTTTATTATTTTTTTTCCCCCAGAGGAACTTCATATGGAAGGGATCGTCGTATGAACTTCAAAAGGGACTGATTCAATTGGAAATCGAGAGTTCTAGTTCCCTTTTCAAGAGCCAAAAGTTATTGGAGGGCAACTAGCCCCCCCCCACGTCCTTTTCTCTCCAAATACATCTGATAAAAATTTTGAGGTAGTCATATTGTCAAAATAGTTCAAAAATTATATAACAAAAACTCCGGGGTTGACACAAGCCCTCAGAGCCCGGGGGCAGGTGTTGTAAGTTATGCCCTAGGGGCAAATATGGTTCTTATAGAAGGAATGCTCGTAAAAACTTTAGAGAGGGCTAATTTGATTGAAAATTAAAAGTTCTACTTCACTTTTTAGAGTCAAAAGAGATCGGAGGGCAATTACACCCCCCCCCACACGCCCTTTTCTTCATTTGCATCAGATAAAAATTTTGAGGTAGCCATTTTATTAAAAATAATGAAAAGGTCAGATTACAAACTCCGACGTCAACACAACCTGCAGGGCCCAGGGCATCATTTGATTGGAAATTGAAAGTTATAGTTCACTTTCTATAAGTCAAAAGTGATCAAAGGGCAGCTAGCCCCCCCTGCCCTTTTTCCCTATATGCATCAGATATAAATTTTGACATAGACATTTTGTTAAAAATAGTTCAAAGTTCAGATAACAAAAACACGGCCCCCCAGGGCCCGGGGGCAGGCGTTGTAATTTATGCCCTGGAGGCATATATGGTTGTTATGGAAGAGATGCTCGTATAAAATTCATAGAGGGCTCATTTTATTGGAAATTGAAACTTGTAATTCACTTTTTAAGAGTCAAAAGTGATCGGAAGACAGCTGCACCTCCCTCCCCCCTCCCACGCACTTTTCCCCCGAAATGCATCAGATAAAAATTTTGAGATATCCGTTTTGTTAAAAATACTTCAAGGGTCAGATAACAAAATTTCAGGTGTCGACACAACCTCCCAGAACCCGTGAGCAGGCGTTTTAAGTTATGCCCTGGGGATATATATGGTTCTTATTGGAAGGTATGCTCGTATAAACTTCAGAGAGGGCTCATTTGTTTAGAAAGTGAAAGTTCTAGTTCACTTTTCAGAAGTCAAAATAGATCGGAGGGAAAATAGACCCCATCCACTCCCATTTTTCCCCAAATGCATCAAATAAAACTTTCGAGATACCCATTTTGTTAAAAACAGTTAAAAGGTTAGATAACAAAAACTCTGGGGTCGACAAAGCCCCCCAGTGCCTTGGGGCAGGCGTTGTAAGTTATGCCCTAGGGGCATATATGGTTCTTATAGAAGGGAATGTCGTATATACTTCAGAGACGGCTAATTTGCTTGGAAAGTTATAGTTATTTTTCACTGTTTAAGAGTCAAAAGAGATCGGAGAGCAACTAGCCCCGCCCCCAAACCCTTTTTCCCTTAATGCATCAGGTAAAAATTTTGAGATAGCCATTTTGTTAAAAATAGTTAAAAGGTCAGATCACAAGAAACTCTGGTGTCGACACAACCCCTAGGGCCCGGGAGTAGTCGTTGTAAGATATGTCCTGGGGGCATATATGGCTCTTACGGAAAGGACGCTCGTATAAACTTCATAGATTCTTAAAAAGTGAACAAGAACTTTAAATTTCCAATCAAATGAGTTTGATTGGAAATTGAAAGCTCTAGTTCACTTTTTATAATTAAAGAGATCCAGGAGCAACTAGCCCACCCCCGATGCCCTTTTTTCCCAAACCCATCCGATTCAAATTTTTAGATAGCCAATAAAAAAATGGTTCAAATATCAGATAACAAAACTCCAGTGTCGACACAAACCCCCATGGCCCGAAGGCAGGGTTTGTAAGTTAGCGCTGGGAGCATATATAGTTCTTATGGAAAGGATGCTCTTAGAAACTTCAGAAAGGGCTAATTTGATTGGAAATTGAAAGTTGTAGTTCACTTTTTAAGAGTTAAAAATGATGGAAGGGCAGCTATCCTCCAACCCCCACGCCCTTTTCCCCCGAATGCCTCAGATAAATATTTTGAGATAACCATTTTGTTAAAAATAGTTCAAGGGTCAGATAATAAAATTTTCTGTGTCTACACAACCCCCAAGGGCCTATGGGCAGGCGTCGTAAGTTATGCGCTGGGGTTGTATATGCTTCTTATTGACGGGATGCTCGTATAAACTTCAGAGAGGGCTCATTTGATTGGAATGTGAAAATTCTAGTTCATGTTTTAAGAGTCAAAAGAGATCGGACGGCAACTAGCCCCCACCCCCCTTCACGCCCTTTTCCCCCAAATGCATCAAACAGTGTTTTTTTAAATATCCATTCTGTTAAAAATAGCTAAAAGGTTAGATAAAAAAAGCTCTGGTGTCGACACAAAACCCCCAGGGCCCGGGGGCAGGTATTGAAAGTTATGCCCTGGGGGCATATATGGTTCTTATAGAAGGAATATTCGTATAAACTTCAGAGAGGGCTCATTTGATTTAAAATTGAAAGTTTTAGTTTACTTTTATAGAGTCAAAAGAGATCAAAGGGCAGTTAGTCACCCACGCCCTTTTTTTCCTAAACCCATTTTATAAGAACCTTGAGATAGCCATTTTGTTAAAAATAATTCAAATATCAGATAATAAAAACTCCGAGGCTGGCACAAACCCCCAGAGCCCGGAGGCAAGTGTTTTAAATTATACCCCGGGATATATAGGCTTTTATGTAAGGAGAGGTTGTATAAACTTCACAAGGGGCTGATTTGACTGAAAATTGAAAGTTCTTGTTTTTCTTATGAGTCAAAAGGGACCGGAGGGCATCTACACCCCCACCCCTCACAAACACTATTTTTTCCAAATGCAACCGATCAAAATTTTAAGATTGCCAGTTTGTTTGAAGTATTCCAACGATCAGATAACAAAAACTTCGGGGTCAACATACCCCCCCCCCCAGATCCCAGGGGAGGGGCTCTTTATGCTGCGGGGACATATAAGGTTTTAACGGAAGAGGTTGTAGCATGAACTTTGAAGGGGGCTCAAATGACACACCCCCTAGCATTAAATCCGACCCCGTAATATCCCCACATTTGCAACGCAAATGGGAGGACAGCTATATATACTGCTTGTGAATGGTTATCTCTTGTGTAAAGTTATTAATTTTTTTAAATTAATTTGTTTTCTGTTACTAAGTTTTAGACAATAGAAAACTAAAGCTCTTAAAAGGAATAAGGTTTAGCTGTTTTAGTGTCTTTTAGTTGTACACTAAGATTAGTGAAAACAGGGCCACAACGGGAATTTTGTGCAGAGCCAGCCCCGCCCACACCTTAGCATTAAACCCAGACTCCTAATATCCTCCGATTTGCAGAGCAAATGGGAGGCATAATTTATTATGCCCCTTTTCAGAATCGATAGTGATCAAAAAAGAACAAGCCCCCCCCTCCTTGTGCCCCCCCAAATGCATCTTATCAAAATTTTGGAATAGCCATATTGTTCCCAATAGTCCAAAATTCAAATTACTATAAACTTCGGGGTGAGGAATCCTCCATAGCTCCCGGGGCAAGGATTGTAACTTATGTAAGATGCCTATTATTAGAATATAAGGTTTTTGTGGAAGGGGTGGTCGTATTAACTTGGGAGGGGGCTCATTTGATCGAAAACTGAAACTTCTAGTTGTTTTTTAAGAGTCAAAAGTGATCAATAGGCAACTAGCCAACGCCCCACTTTTTCAAAGGGCATCCGGTCAAAATTTTGAGATTGTCATTTTATTCAAAAAAGTTCAAATGCCAAATAACTATGCTTCCGGTTTTTAGAACGACCAGAAATTACTATTAAAGAATAAATAAAACCCAAACAAAAAATAAATAAATGAACAATCATAGCAAAAAAACACACAACAAATAATAACATAAATATATTAATAAATCGTAAATCGAGTAATGCTTAAATTGAATATGCAAATCAAGCTTAGAACGAAAAAAATTACTTTGCTGTTGAAGTATAAATGAAACACAAAACGAACAAAAATTAAATAAACAATCAATACAAACAAACATACAATAGATACTAATATAAATGAATAAATAAATCTTAAAACGAGTGATACTTACGAACCTGAAACTTGGCACTTTACTGAAAACGAGTTATTTTACAAAGTTTTCTTTTGTACTTAATATTAAAAATAAATATTAAAACTACAGTAAAATTTTGGACTGATGAGCTTTCAGCAATTAATATCATTATACATCAAATATTAGTTTAATTTATTAGTTCTTTCTAAGATTGTTCAAGACAAATATAGTTTCACTACAAACAAGAGTTTGGACACTACCCCTTCCTTAACTGTAAAAATCTAAAGCCTACTGTGTCATTGGCGCTTCACTGAAAACGAATTATATTACAAATTTTTCTTTTGTACTTAATATTAAAAATAAATATTAAAATTACAGTAAAATTTTGAACTGATGACCTTTCAGCAATTAATATCATTATACATCAAATATCAGTTTAATTTATTACTTCTTTCTAAGATTGTTCAAGACGAATGTATTTTCATTACAAACGAGAGTTTGGATAATGACCCCCTCCTAAACTGTATATAAAAACCAAAAGCCTACTGCGTCATGGCACTTAATTGAAATGAATTATATTACAAATATTTTCTTTTCCACTTCTTACAGCATTGAAAATAAAAATACAATTACAGTGAAATAAATTCTTGAACTGATGGATCTTTCAACAATTAATATCATTATATATCAAATATTAAATTTGAATTTGTTTATACTTTCCAAGACTGTTCAAGACTCATATAGTTTTCAGTAAAGTGCCAATGACACAGTAGGTTTTTGACATTTACAGTGAGAGAAGGAGGCGATGCCCAAACTCTTGTTTGTAGTTATTTTTTTTGTTTCAAGCTTAATTTGTATATTCAGTTAAGTTTCACTCGTTTTAAGATTTATTTATTCATTTAAATTAATATATATTGTATGTTTGTTTGCATTGATTGTTTATCTAATTTCCATTTATTTTTGGTTTCATTTCTTCTTTAATAGTGATTTCTGGCCGTTTTGGGTTTGAATTTTAAAAGGTATCTGTATCTGCTCAACTTAAGTTTAAAAGCGCCTTTACTTTCCTTTACAAAACTTCTGTTCTGGAATCTTACTTTTTTAATGAATGTTTAAGAAGAAAGAGAATCCGTGTTTTAAATTTTGCCGGAATGGAAAAAAAATAAACAAACTCTTAAGAACTTTTCCCCATACAAACACTGTGTGATGCAAAGTGACCGAGAAATTAATATTAAAGCTTACGAAAATTTATATCAGGAATTTGGGCTTATAAGCAGACAGAAATCCATAAACTTGTTAGCTTTCAATTTGGAATATTTTGCTTTAATCAGATTGCTATATTTCCCCTCAATCACGTTTGGCTGTTATATACTGGATTAAAAACGACAATCTGGATTTTTCGAATTTATATTTTAATTGACAATATGGCAGTTCCAATTGAAAACCTATATAGGGAATGACAAAAAATAGGAGTTAGTTATACAAAACAAGCAATAAGTCCAATATAAAGTCCTTCAAATATAAGTACTGCTTTGGGAACCTGTAACCCGACTTTTCCAGATTTGTTCATGTTTCCTTAATATCTACTTTATATAATTGTTAGTGTAGGTAAATGCCATTGAGCCAACAGCTAATCTGAAAACTACGAGGTTGTGCTAACATGAGAGCGTGAGGACGGGTAACAAATACAGTTTCCCAGAAGATCAAACCACATTTTTGGGACCCCCACTCCTAAAATGGGTTTTCTGAAGTCTTTTAGGGGTGAAATTTGTCATTTAGGGATTTGGGTATTTTTGGGGAATTATTAAAAGTCTTCTGGACTTCTTTAGACATTTTTAAAATTTTATCATTTCGAATGTGTGAAGATTGTTCATTATTCATTCTTTGCTTTGATGGTATTCTCTGCACAAGGGTTAATAAACAGCAATCATGTAATTACTATTCTTGAACGCTTTGAGCCTGGGTTAATCAAATTCGTGTGAAGGTATTACTGAATTAATCAGCCGCCTTGCTTAATATTATTGAGTGGAACTGCTCAATTGAAGTTTGAAGGACAAGAGCAATAGAATGATCAGTTGGAGCTTTGAAATTAGCTAAATAGTATTCAACTTAACATACTGTAATTTCGACTATATTTTTAGTAAAGTAAGTTGGATTTTCTTTTTTATACCTACAAGATTTTAGGAGTTAGTTCCTGTTTTCTTTACCTGCTTTCTGCTTTACCTGCTTTCTGCTTTA
This sequence comes from Artemia sinica, assembly GCA_027921565.1. Taxonomy (NCBI): domain Eukaryota; kingdom Metazoa; phylum Arthropoda; class Branchiopoda; order Anostraca; family Artemiidae; genus Artemia; species Artemia sinica. The sequence goes on from CM051273.1 coordinate 13,863,474, forward strand.
CCTGCTTTCTGCTTACCTGATTTACCTGTTTTCTTGCCATTCCTGTTTTCTTTACCTGTACCTAATCAGCCTAAGATAGGATGCCAATTATCCTTCATTGTTTTTAGTGAGGTCATCAAAATCTCTAATAGAAATACCATATTTGTTATGTTTCATGGGGCTGTCTCCTGATAATGTGCCATCAATCCTGACGGTTATTTATTTTTGAAATATTAATTATTTCTTTTGTTAAGAAAACAAAAGGAAGGTTCTATGGGATAATTTTTCTGGGATAAAAAGCGAAAATGACAACCTGGTTTTAAGAAAGTATAGGGGATGTTAGTCCAACTCCTGCTTGTGGTAGTTTCTGTTCATTTTAAGTTTGACTTGATTATTTATTGTAATTAATTTAAAAAACTTTTCCACAAAAAGTTTTTTAAAGAAAAGTAAAGAACTCCATTACAAAAAAATTAGCAAAAATAAAATCAAATAATCTACCAAGCGTGAAACTACCACAAATCAGCATCGATAAATAAAGGATACTCAAAACGGACAGAAATCACAATAATTAACCGAGTCAAACTCAAAACAAGAAGAAATAACATAAGTTGGGCGCAAAATCCCTATGCATTCCCAAGGCCAGAACAAAATTTGCCCTTTACTGAAAAAATATAAATGTTTTTACTTTTATAACTGTCATAAATCAAATAATATTAACGTTTTGATTACTAAATATCAGTATGTGTGCATTAAAATGACAATGCGCATTCATTAGTATTTTTTCAGTAAATTGCAAATTTGTTTCTGGCCTTGGGAGTAGGAAAGGTCAGGAGGTCCGAGAAGAACATAATTTATTCATGTTTGTTGGTCTGTTTGTTCATGGTTATTCATGGTTCATGATTTGATGTTATTTCATGGTTCTGTTTGTTGATGGTTGGTTTGATGTTTTTTTCATGGTTCTGTTTGTTGATAGTTATGGATGTTGTTTCATGGTTCTGTTTGTTGGTCAACATGTATGATGTTGGTTTGGTGTTGTTTGTTGGTCAACTTGTCCGATGTTTCTAAGCCCAATGGATACAGACAGAAGTGACTAGATTTCTGGGAAATTGATTTGCATAATCTGACGGGGAATTCTAATGTAACATGAGGGGAATTAAGAAACAATATGGCTTCTCTGGTCTTTAGGTCTGAGATATAAATATTAATATTCTTTCGAAGCCTTAATAGTGTAACTAGGAACACCTTAGATATATTTTCAGAAATTCAAACGAGATCAAGACAGATTGAATATATTCTACGCGAATGGTTTCCTGGGAATTTCAAATGTGACAACGCACGGATGCCGAAACAAAGGAACATTCTGAAATTACATTTAGGGGATTATTTGGGCGAAAACAAATTAATCAACATTTTAGGAATTTTTTTTGGGTGAAACAGTTTGAGACATTTTAGAGGATGATTTGGGGCGAAACTCTATGGTCTTTATAATACACAAGTTCCATTTGAACAGTGTTGTATGGTCCCCTATCAAAACCCCCAAGAACCCCCCCCCCCCAACTTTTTTGCCCCCCCCCCCCCGATTTTTTTACACTTTTTGCACGCTTGAGACACAGAAGAACTAACCCCTCCCCTAACCATTCCCCCCCCCCCCCCACATTTTCTAATATTTATTTTACACGCTTGAGACACAGGAGGGTCCCCCTCCCTCCAACATTATAGGCCCCCTCCATTTTTTTAACTTTTGTATTTTTTTTAACATGGTATTTTTTTCAACTTTTTATTATTATTATTTTTTTAACATGATATATTTTTCAACTTTTTTCTACATGTCTTCGAATGACAAGAAACATACTTAAAACAAAGTTCACATTTAATATTTGCACAATTTGTTAGAAGTAACATTTTTTTCTTAGCAGTAACAAATTTCTTCTAATAGCACCAAGTTTTCCATCAAAGATAACAAATTTTTTCATTATGATAACAAGTTTTCTGTCAGAAGTAGCAAGATTTCCTTAACACTAACAAATTTTCTCTTCGCAGTACCAACATTTTCCCTTAATACTAACAAACTTCTACTTAAAACTATCAAATTTTTCTTAGAAGTATAATTTGTTTCTGTTCATGATAAAAAGTTTCCTGTCAAAAGAAGCAAGTTTTCCTTAACACTAACATTTTTTCTCATCAAAGTAACAATTTGTTCCTTAACACTAACAGAGTTTTAGTTACAACTATCAAATTTCTCTTAGAAGTAACAATTTTTCGTCAATGATAACAAATTTTCTGTTAGAACTAACAATTTTTCTGTCAAACATACCAAATTTTTCTTAGAAGTAACAATTTTTTCGTTTAGGATAGCAAGTTTTCTGTCAGAAGTAGCAAGCTTTCTTTTCACACTAACAAATTTTCTCTTGGAAGTAACAACTTTTTCCTCAATACTAACAAACTTTTACTTAATACTATCAAATATCTCTTAGAAGTAACAATCTTTTCGTTTATGATAACAAGTTTTCTGTCAAAAGTATCAAGTTAACAACTTTTTCGTCTATGATAATAAGTTTTCTGTCAAAGATACCATATTTTTCTTGAAGTAACACTAACAAATTTTCTCATCGAAGTAACAATTTTTCGACAGTGATAACAAGTTTTCTGTTAGAAGTAGCAAGTTTTCTATCAAAGAGACCAAATTTTTCTTAGGAATAACAATTCTTTTCATTTATGATAACAAGTTTTCTGTTAGAAGTAACAAGTTTTCCTTAACACAAAAAACTGTTCTCCTCGAAATAGCAACTTTTACCTTAATACTAACAAACTTTTACTTAACGCTATCAAATTTCTCTTAGAAGTAACAATTTTTCGTCAGTGATAACAAGTTTTCTGTAAGAAGTAGCAAGTTTTCTGTAAGAAGGTGCAAGTTTCATGTCAAAGATACCAAATTTTTCTTAGAAGTAACAACTTTTTCTTCTATGATAATAAGTTTTCTGTCAAAGATACCATATTTTTCTTAGGAGTAACACTAACAAATTTTCTCATCGAAGTAACAATTTTTCGACAGTGATAACAAGTTTTCTGTTAGAAGTAGCAAGTTTTCTATCAAAGAGACCAAATTTTTCTTAGGAATAACAATTCCTTCGTTTATGATAACAAGTTTTCTGTTAGAAGTAGTAATTTTTCCTTAACACTAAAAAATGTTCTCCTCGAAGTAGCAACCTTTACCTTAATACTAACAAACTTTTACTTAATGCTATCAAATTTCTCTTAGAAATAACAATTTTTCGTCAGTGATAACAAGTTTTCTGTAAGAAGTAGCAAGTTTTCTGCCAGAGATACCACATTTTTCTTAGAAGTAACAATTCCTTCGTTTATGATAACAAGTTTTCTGTTAGAAGTAGTAATTTTTCCTTAACACTTAAAAATGTTCTCCTCGAAGTATCAACCTTTACCTTAATACTAACAAACTTTTACTTAATGCTATCAAATTTCTCTTAGAAATAACAATTTTTCGTCAGTGATAACAAGTTTTCTGTAAGAAGTAGCAATTTTTCTGCCAGAGATACCAAATTTTTCTTAGAAGTAACAATTTTTTCGTTTAGGATAGCAAGTTTTCTGTCAGAAGTAGCAAGTTTTCCTTTCACACTAACAAATTTTCTCTTCGAAGTAACAACTTTTTCCTCAATACTAACAAACTTCTACTTAATACTATCAAATTTCTCTTAGAAGTAACAATTTTTTCGTTTATGATAACAAGTTTTCTGTCAAAAGTAGCAAGTTAACAACTTTTTCGTCTATGATAATAAGTTTTCTGTCAAAGATACCATATTTTTCTTGAAGTAACACTAACAAAATTTTCTCACCGAAGTAACAATTTTTCAACATTGATAAGAAGCTTTCTGTTAGAAGTAGCAAGTTTTCTGTCAAAGATACCAAATTTTTCTTAGAAGTAACAATTTCTTCGTTTATGATAACAAATTTTCTGTTAGGAGTAGCAAGTTTTCCTTAACACAAAAAATGTTCTCCTCGAAATAGCAACTTTTACCTTAATACTAACAAACTTTTACTTAACACTATCAAATTTCTCTTAGAAGTAACAATTTTTCGTCAGTGATAACAAGTTTTCTGTAAGAAGTAGCAAGTTTTCTGTAAGAAAGTGCAAGTTTTATGTCAAAGATACCAAATTTTTCTTAGAAGTAACAACTTTTTCGTCTATGACAATAAGTTTTCTGTCAAAGATACCATATTTTTCTTAGGAGTAACACTAACAAATTTTCTCATCGAAGTAACAATTTTTTGACAGTCATAACAGGTTTTCTGTTAGAAGTAGCAAGTATTCTATCAAAGAGACCAAATTTTTCTTAGAAATGACAATTCCTTCGCTTATGATAACAAGTTTTCTGTTAGAAGTAGTAATTTTTCCTTAACACTAAAAATGTTCTCCTCGAAGTAGCAACCTTTACCTTAATACTAACAAACTTTTACTTAATGCTATCAAATTTCTCTTAAAAATAACAATTTTTTCGTCAGTGATAACAAGTTTTCTGTAAGAAGTAGCAAGTTTCCTGTCAGAGATACCAATTTTTTTTTTAGAAGTAACAATTTTTTCGTTTATGATAACAAGTTTTCTGTCAGAAGTAGCAAGATTTCCTTAACACTAACAAATTTTCTCTTCGCAGTACCAACATTTTCCCTTAATACTAACAAACTTCTACTTAAAACTATCAAATTTTTCTTAGAAGTATAATTTTTTTCCGTTCATGATAAAAACTTTTCTGTCAAAAGAAGCAAGTTTTCCTTAACACTAACAAATTTTCTCATCAAAGTAACAATTTGTTCCTTAACACTAACAGAGTTTTAGTTACAACTATCAAATTTCTCTTAGAAGTAACAATTTTTCGCCAATGATAACAAATTTTCTGTTAGAACTAACAACTTTTCTGTCAAAGATACCAAATTTTTCTTAGAAGTAACAATTTTTTCGTAGGATAGCAAGTTTTCTGTCAGAACTAGCAAGTTTTCCTTTCACACTATCGAAGTAACAACTTTTTCCACAATACTAGCAAACTTTTACTTAATACTATCAAATTTCTCTTAGAAGTAACAATTTTTTCGTTTATGATAACAAGTTTTCTGTCAAAAGTAGCAAGTTAACAACTTTTTCGTCTATGATAATAAGTTTTCCGTCAAAGATACCATATTTTTCTTGAAGTAACACTAACAAATTTTCTCACCGAAGTAACAATTTTTTGACAGTGATAACAAGCTTTCTGTTAGAAGTAGCAAGTTTTCTGTCAAAGAGACCAAGTTTTTCTTAGAAGTAACAATTTTTTCGTTTATGATATCAAGTTTTCTGTTAGAAGTAGCAAGTTTTCCTTAACACAAAAAATGTTCTCCTCGAAATAGCAACTTTTACCTGAATACTAACAAACTTTTACTTAACGCTATCAAATTTCTCTTAGAAGTAACAATTTTTCGTCAGTGATAACAAGTTTTCTGTAAGAAGTAGCAAGTTTTCTGTAAGAAGGTGCAAGTTTTATGTCAAAGATACCAAATTTTTCTTAGAAGTAACAACTTTTTCGTCTATGATAATAATTTTTCTGTCAAAGATACCATATTTTTCTTAGAAGTAACACTAACAAATTTTCTCATCGAAGTAACAATTTTTCGACAGTGATAACAAGTTTTCTGTTAGAAGTAGCAAGTTTTCTATCAAAGAGACCAAATAAGTTTTCTGTAAAAAGTAGCAAGTTTTCTGCCAAAGAGATCAATTTTTTCATAGAAGTAACAATTTTTCTGTTTATGATAACAAGTTTTCTGTCAGAAGTATCAAGTTTTCCTTTACTATAACAAATTTTCTTGTCGAATTAACAACTTTTTCCTTAATACTAACGAACGTCTACTTAAAACTATCAAATATCTCTTAGAAGTAACAATTTTTTCGTCAGTGATAACAAGTTTTCTGTAAGAACTAGCAAGTTCCCTGTCAAAGATACCAAATTCTTCTTAGAAATAACAATTTCTTCGTTTATGATAACAAGTTTTCTGTTAGAAGTAGTAATTTTTCCTTAACACTAAAAATGTTCTCCTCGAAGTAGCAACTTTTACCTTAATACTAACAAACTTTTACTTAATGCTATCAAATTTCTCTTAGAAGTAACAATTTTTCGTCAGTGATAACAAGTTTTCTGTTAGAAGTAGCAAGTTTTCTACCAGAGATACCAAATTTTTCTTAGAAGTAACAATTTTTTCGTTTATGATAACAAGTTTTCTGTTAGAAGTAGTAATTTTTCCTTAACACTAAAAAATGTTCTCCTCGAAGTAGCAACCTTTACCTTAATACTAACAAACTTTTACTTAATGCTATCAAATTTCTCTTAGAAATAACAATTTTTCGTCAGTGATAACAAGTTTTCTGTAAGAAGTAGCAAGTTTTCTGCCAGAGATACCAAATTTTTCTTAGAAGTAACAATTTTTTCGTTTAGGATAGCAAGTTTTCTGTCAGAAGTAGCAAGTTTTCCTTTCACACTAACAAATTTTCTCTTCGAAGTAACAACTTTTTCCTCAATACTAACAAACTTTTACTTAATACTATCAAATTTCTCTTAGAAGTAACAATTTTTTAGTTTATGATAACAAATTTTCTGTCAAAAGTAGCAAGTTAACAACTTTTTCGTTTATGATAATAAGTTTTCTGTCAAAGATACCATATTTTTCTTGAAGTAACACCAACAAATTTTCTCACCGAAGTAACAATTTTTCGACAGTGATAACAAGTTTTCTGTTAGAAGTAGCAAGTTTTCTGTCAAAGAGACCAAGTTTTTCTTAGAAGTAACAATTTTTTCGTTTATGATAACAAGTTTTCTGTCAGAAGTAGCAAGTTTTCCTTAACACAAAAAACTGTTCTCCTTGAAATAGCAACTTTTACCTTAATACTAACAAACTTTTACTTAACGCTATCAAATTTCTCTTAGAAGTAACAATTTTTTGTCAGTGATAACAAGTTTCCTGTAAGAAGTAGCAAGTTTTCTGTAAGAAGGTGCAAGTTTTATGTCAAAGATACCAAATTTTTCTTAGAAGTAACAACTTTTTCGTCTATGATAATAAGTTTTCTGTCAAAGATACCATATTTTTCTTAGGAGTAACACTAACAAATTTTCTCATCGAATTAACAATGTTTCGACAGTGATAACAGTTTTCTGTTAGAAGTAGCAAGTTTTCTATCAAAGAGACCAAATTTTTCTTAGAAATAAAAATTCCTTCGTTTATGATAACAAGTTTTCTGTTAGAAGTAGTAACTTTTCCTTAACACTAAAAAATGTTCTCCTCGAAGTAGCAACCTTTACCTTAATACTAACAAACTTTTACTTAACGCTATCAAATTTCTCTTAGAAGTAACAATTTTTTGTCAGTGATAACAAGTTTTCTGTAAGAAGTAGCAAGTTTTCTGCCAAAGATACCAAATTTTTCTTAGAAGTAACAATTTTTTCGTTTATGATAACAAGTTTTCTGTCAGAAGTAGCAAGATTTCCTTAACACTAACAAATTTTCTGTTCGCAGTACCAACATTTTCCCTTAATACTAACAAACTTCTACTTAAAACTATCAAATTTTTCTTAGAAGTATAATTTGTTTCTGTTCATGATGAAAAACTTTCTGTCAAAAGAAGCATGTTTTCCTTAACACTAACAAATTTCTCATCAAAGTAACAATTTGTTCCTTAACACTAACAGAGTTTTAGTTACAACTATCAAATTTCTCTTAGAAGTAACAATTTTTCGTCAATGATAACAAATTTTCTCTTAGAACTAACAATTTTTCTGTCAAAGATACCAAATTTTTCTTAGAAGTAACAATTTTTTCGTTTAGGATAGCAAGTTTTCTGTCAGAAGTAGCAAGCTTTCCTTTCACACTAACAAATTTTCTCTTCGAAGTAACAACTTTTTTTTCAATACTAACAAACTTTTACTTAATACTATCAAATTTCTCTTAGAAGTAACAATTTTTTCGTTTATGATAACAAGTTTTCTGTCAAAAGTAGCAAGTTAACTACTTTTTCGTCTATGATAATAAGTTTTCTGTCAAAGATACCATATTTTTCTTGAAGTAACACTAACAAATTTTCTCACCGAAGTAGCAATTTTTACAGTGATAACAAACTTTCTGTTAGAAGTAGCAAGTTTTCTGTCAAAGACACCAAGTTTTTCTTAGAAGTAACAATTTTTTTCATTTATGATAACAAGTTTTCTGTTAGAAGTAGTAATTTTTCCTTAACACTAAAAATGTTCTCCTCGAAGTAGCAACCTTTACCTTAATACTAACAAACTTTTACTTAATGCTATCAAATTTCTCTTAGAAATAACAATTTTTCGTCAGTGATAACAAGTTTTCTGTAAGAAGTAGCAAGTTTTCTGCCAGAGATACCAAATTTTTCTTAGAAGTAACAATTCCTTCGTTTATGATAACAAGTTTTCTGTTAGAAGTAGTAATTTTTCCTTAACACTAAAAAATGTTCTCCTCGAAGTAGCAACCTTTACCTTAATACTAACAAACTTTTACTTAATGCTATCAAATTTCTCTTAGAAATAACAATTTTTCGTCAGTGATAACAAGTTTTCTGTAAGAAGTAGCAAGTTTTCTGCCAGAGATACCAAATTTTTCTTAGAAGTAACAATTCCTTCGTTTATGATAACAAGTTTTCTGTTAGAAGTAGTAATTTTTCCTTAACACTAAAAACTGTTCTCCTCGAAATAGCAACTTTTACCTTAATACTAACAAACTTTTACTTAACGCTATCAAATTTCTCTTAGAGGTAACAATTTTTCGTCAGTGATAACAAGTTTTCTGTAAGAAGTAGCAAGTTTTCTGTAAGAAGGTGCAAGTTTTATGTCAAAGATACCAAATTTTTCTTAGAAGTAACAACTTTCTCGTCTATGATAATAAGTTTTCTGTCAAAGATACCATATTTTTCTTAGGAGTAACACTAACAAATTTTCTCATCGAAGTAACAATTTTTCGACATTGATAACAAGTTTTCTGTTAGAAGTAGCAAGTTTTCTATCAAAGAGACCAAAATTTTCTTAGAAAAACAATTCCTTCGTTTATGATAACAAGTTTTCTGTTAGAAGTAGTAACTTTTCCTTAACACTAAAAAATGTTCTCCTCGAAGTAGCAACCTTTACCTTAATACTAACAAACTTTTACTTAATGCTATCAAATTTCTCTTAGAGGTAACAATTTTTCGTCAGTGATAACAAGTTTTCTGTAAGAAGTAGCAAGTTTTCTGCCAGAGCTACCAAATTTTTTTTTAGAAGTAACAATTTTTTCGTTTATGATAACAAGTATTCTGTCAGAAGTAGCAAGATTTCCTTATCACTAACAAATTTTCTCTTCGCAGTACCAACATTTTCCCTTAATACTAACAAACTCTTAAAACTATCAAATTTTTTTTAGAAGTATAATTTGTTTCTGTTCATGATAAAAAGTTTTCTGTCAAAAGAAGCAAGATTTCCTTAACACTAACAAATTTTCTCATCAAAGTAACAATTTGTTCCTTAACACTAACAGAGTTTTAGTTACAACTATCAAATTTCTCTTATAAGTAACAATTTTTCGTCAATGATAACAAATTTTCTGTTAGAACTAACAAGTTTTCTGTCAAAGATACCAAATTTTTCTTAGAAGTAACAATTTTTTTCGTTTAGGATAACAAGTTTTCTGTCAGAAGTAGCAAGTTTTCCTTTCACACTAACAAATTTTCTCTTCGAAGTAACAACTTTTTCCACAATACTAACAAACTTTACTTAATACTATCAAATTTCTCTCTCGTGGTTTCCACCGCAATGTTTGGTGCTCTTGTATTATTGCCATCAACTCCACTATCAACTTCTAAGAGGGTAAACATTCCACTCATCAACACACAAATATATATCCAAATGAGTAAAGTCAAACTGTTCTTCTTCTCACTCCTTTGAATTCTATTCACAGACTAATAGAAACTATAGCAAAAATCCTTTCCTCATATTCTCTGCAAATCTCCGCCGCTAATATGTAACCAGCACTCTGATTGGTCTAGAAGGAGATGTAACCAGCCCTCTGATTGGCTGAGAAGGAAACACGTGATCCTGTTTCCTATTCCCGGATCTTAACATTCACCCCGAGCGTGCACTTGTCCAAACAACAACAACAATAAGAGTCTTTTGGGGAACTTAACAGGAAATCAACAGGAAATGCAAAACTCTCTTAGACTTAGATTATACAGATGCTTTGAGTGTCCTTCATAAAAGCTAGTGAAAAGAATGAGTTTTTGGAGGTTTTTAAGGTTCAGGGCACGAGAAAAAGTTTGAAGATGACTAATTCACTTAGATTCTGACAAATGAAAATGAAGACGTGATGTTACATGGTTTAGCATCAAGGCTGGCTAAATCAATGATAAAGTTTGGCCCGGCTTTGCATACTAAAAGATATATCATTTATCCAACGCTTTAAATACTGACATCGTGCTATTTGATGTCGACGCATTAATCTATCATTTACTTTTTATTATATATTTTGCAGGTTAAAAACATCTTTTCGGAAAGTTAAATTACAAAAACATTCGTAAACGTTCTTTGGAAAGTTAACGAAGATGTATAAAGGATAGCTTGTGATACCCTTTTGACTGACCAAGTATAAAACAGAAAGCTTGAAGAAAAAATTGGATTTGCCCTACCTTCAAGAGCTATAATGAAAGAAAGGTTAAAATGTTTAGGTTACATCTAATGGATGAAGGATGATAGGTTGACAAAAATCGAGCTATTCGGCAACCCGTTTAGGGCTAAATCAAAAGTAGGCCCTCCACAAATGGGTGGAAAATCAAAAGACAGAAATGAAAGCAAAGAGAAATTTTATGGTAAAGAGCTAAGACGTGAAAAAATTGGTTGGGGGAGTATAGGCAGCTGTGTTTGCCTGGAGTAACTTGGTTTTGCAGTAAGTAAAAAAAAAAGGATTCAACAGCAACATTATTAAAAATAATTTATGCCGGCTTGACGACCGGTTACAAACAAAGCACAAATATGCTTGAAAAACGCAACCAGTACACAATTACTAAATTATACAACTAACCAAATCATCACTGAACTAAATACAAATAAAGAACAATAAAAAAACAGAGATAATAATAATAATTACGGAATAATAAATATAATTACTGAATACTAAATTAGAAAAAATTATGTTAATAAAAGAAGAAAGACCAAAATTACTTAAATTGTCCTCTCTCGTTAAGCAGCCCCACACTCACCAACCGCCCTTAAGAAGATGCTTCTTTAACCGGTTTTTAAATTACAGCACACTTTCCGCTTCCCGAATTGAGTCTGGAAAGGTATTCCAGACCACAGAACCCGTGTGCCTCGCCACATGTCTAGAACGAACCGTACTTCTTGGCTCACTTACCAGGTCCTCAGCATTTCTTTCAACTTAGCCGTGATAAAATGAATGAAAACGAAAAAAAAATTATTAAAAGCATCAGGCGCGGAACCATTCAAACTCTGAAACATAAAAATACCAATCTGAAAATCTCTCATCTTTCTCCTAAAAATCTCTCATATCTCAGTTTCCTAAAAATTGACGTTGTACTTAAAACTCCTGCATCATACTTACCAATTAACCTCACTGCTTTATTTTGCTGAATCTGTACTCGTTCTACAATTGCACTTATAATTACTAGCCCAAATTATACATCCATAATTTATATACGGCGCAATCAAAGAGTCAATAGTAGCGACGGTAAAATTCGGCGATTTTCGATCTTTTCGTTTAAGTTTAATTCCTTTTTTTCAATTTATTAATTAAAAAAAACTTATTCCACAAAATAAGTTTTTCAAAGAAAAATCAAGAACTCCATGAAACAAAAAATGAGCAAAACTAAAATCAAATAATCTAACAAGCGTGAAGCTACCGCAAATCAGCATCGATAAATAAATGAAACCAAAAACGAACAGAAATTAGTACAAATGACCGAGTCAAACTCAAAACGATCAGAAATTAACATAAGTTGGGCTCAAAACCCCTATGCCTTCCCAAGGCCAGAACATAATTTGCGCTTTACTGAAAAAATATAAATGTTTTTAATTTTATAAATTTAATAAATCAAATAATATTAACATTTTGATTACTAAATATCAGTATATGTATATTAAACTGACAATGCACATTCATTTGTATTTTCTTCAGTAAAGTGCAAATTATGTTCTGGCTTTGGGAAGGCATAGGGGTTTTGAGCCCAACTTATGTGAATTTCTGATCGTTTTGAGTTTGACTCGTCGGTTATTTATTGTAACTTCTGTTCTTTTTGGGTTTCATTTATTTATCGATGCTGATTTGTGGTAGTTTCTCGCTTGGTAGTTTATTTGGTTTAATTTTGCTCATTTTTTGTTTAATGGAGTTCTTTACTTTTCTTTGAAAAACTTATTTTGTGGAAAAAGTGTTTTTAATTAATTTCTGTTCGTTTTAAATTGACATAGTCTTTCCAGGGAAAAAGAAAATAATACTTTAAATCTTTTTGTTTTTTTAAGACTTTATAGTTTGGCCTGCTATTTGTGTGGCGGAGAAAAATTTTCAGCAATTTTTAACAACATACACCCTTTTAAAAAACCTGGACACAAATAGTTGTGTTTATTTAGTTTAATACCTCCTCTAATTGACCTGAAATGGAAAACTTGATACCATTCGCAAAAAAACTGTTTACTTACTATAATAGCTTGGACACACTTACGCTATTTTGATTTGGTTAAATTTTAAGAGCAGAAGTAACCCCGAAAGATTCAACATTATACCCTCAGTCATTCTTGGGATACTGCGGAGATGCCTTATTATGAATTAGTATTAACAAAGTGCACTTTGATTTAATCTTAAGGCAACATTTAGTTTTTAAACATAATGGGCAAATGGGAGGGTTGGCGTGGGAGGGGGATTAGTTGCCCTCCAATTACTTTAAACTATTAAAAAGGGCATTAGCCCTTTCTATTTTCAATTTCCTAAAACTCCTTCGATACGAAGTGCCTTGGGCTAAACAACAACAACAACAACAAAAAATAACACATTATACCCACATCGATCTTTACTATAAAAATATCATGCCTTCCAATCACTTTTGACTATTAAAAAGGCCACTAGGCCTTTCCATTTCCAATCGAACGAGTCCTTTTTGAGTTTCTACGACAACGCTTTCCATAAACACCTAAGATGCTTCCAGGGCATAAACTACAACCCTTACCCTAAGGGCTGTTAGGGTTGTTGTCATCCTCTAAGACCTAATGTCCAGAACTTCCAACTACGTTAAACAAAATGGCTATCTAAAAATTTTGATTGGACGTATTTGGGAAAATGGTGGGCGTGAGAGGGGCGTTAGTCACTCTCCAATCACTTTCAACTATTAAAAAAGGCACTAGTCCTTTCAATTTCCAATCAAATGAGCCCTCTTGAAGTTTCTACAACAATGCTTTCAATAAAACCTTATATGCCCCCAGGGCATAAATTACAACCCTCGCCCTGAGGGCTGGGGGGGGGGGGTTGTCATCCTCAAAGAACTAATTTTCAGAACTTACTACTCGTTGAACAAAATGGATATCTGAAAATTTTGATTGGATGTGTTCTGAGGAATGGTGGGCGTAAGAGGTGGGTTAGTTACCCTTCAATCACTTTCGACTATTAAAAAGAGCACTAGCCCTCTCAATTTCCAATTGAATGGGCCACTTTACAAGTTTTTACGACAACTCTATCTATAAAAACCTTATATGTCCCCAGGGCATAACTTAAAACCTTTGCCCTGGGGGCTCTGGGGGGCTGGTCATCCTTAAAAACATAATTTCCAGAACTTTCAACTACGTTGAACAAAATGGCTATTTCGAAACTTTGATTGAATTTTTTTGGGGGAAATGGTGGGCGTGAGAGAGAGGTTAATTACTCTTCACTAACTTTCGACTATCAAAAAGGGCAATTTCAATTTCCAATCAAATGAGCCCTTTTTGAAATTTCTAAAACAACTTTCTGTAAAAACCTTATATGCCCCCAGGGCATAACTTACAACCCTTGCAACGAGGGCTCTGAAGGGGGAGGTTATCATCCTAAAGGACCTAATTTCCAGAACTTTCAACTACGTTGAAAAAAATGGATATCTCAAAATTTTGATTGGATTTGTTTGGGAAAATGGTGGGCGTGAGAGGGGGGTTAGTTGCCCTTCTATCAATTTTGACTATTAGAAAGGGCACTAGCCCTTTCAATTTCCAATTGAATGAGCTCTTTTTGAAATTTCTATAACATCGCTTTTTAGGAAAAACCTTATATGTCCCCAGGGCATAACTTACGACCCTTGCCCTGAGGGCTGTGGGGGGAGGTGTTGTCATCCTTAAAGACCTAATTTCCAAAGCTTTCAACTACGTTGAATAAAATGACTATCTAAAAATTTTTATTGGATGCGTTTGGGGAAAAGTTGGGCGTGAGAGGGGGGTTAGTTGCCCTCAAATCACTTTCAACTACTAAAAAGGGCACTATCCCTTTGAATTTCCAATCGAATGAGCCCTTTTCAAGTTTCTACGACAAAGATTTCAATAAGAACCTTATATGCCCCAGGGTATAACATATAACCCTTACCATGAATACTATGGGGGGAGTATCCTGCTCAAAGGTATAATTTCCTGAACTTTAAACTGCGTGGAACAAAGTGGCTATCTCAAAATTGTGATTGGATGTGTTTGGAGAAACGGTGGGCGTGAAAGGGATGTTAGATGCCTTCTAATCACTTTTGACTATTAAAAAGGGCACTAGCCATTTCAATTTCCAATCAAATGAGCCCTTTTTGAAGTTTCTACGACATTGCATTCTATAAAAACCTTATATGCCCCAAGGCATAACTTACAACCCTTGCTCTGAGGGCTGTGGGGGGGGGGGTGTCATCCTCATAGACTCAATTTCCAGAACTTAAAACTACGTTGAATAAAATGACTATCTAAAAATTTTGATTGGATGTGTTTGGGGAAAAGGTGGTTGTGAGAGGGGGGTTAGTTGCCCTCCAATCACTTTCGACTCTGAAAAAGGGCACTAGCCCTTTGAATTTCCAATCGAAAGAGCCTTTTTTGAAGTTTCTACGACAACGCTTTATATAAAAACCTTATATGCCCCCAGGGCATAACTTACAACCCTCGCCCTGAAGGCTGTGGGGGAGTGTCCTCCTCAAAAACATAATTTTTATCTCAAAATCATTTACGCTGAACAAAATGGCTATCTAAAAATTATGATTGGATGTGTTTTGGGAAATAGTGGGCGTGAAAGGGGTGTTTTTTGCCTTCCAATCACTTTCGACTATATAAAAGGGCACAAGGCACTCCAATTTCCAATTGAAGAGCCCTTTCCAAAGTTTCTACGACAACTTCTTTGATACGAAGTGCCCTGGTCTACAGGAAAAAAAATAATAAATAATACATTGGGCCAACATCGTCCTTGTATTCCCCAAGGGCATAACTTAAAACCCTTGCCTTGAGGGTTGTGGGGGAGTCTCCTCCTCAAAAATATATTTTCTGTCTGGAAATCAACTACGCTGAACAAAATGTCTATCTCAAAATTTTTATGGATGTTTTTCGGGAAACGGTGGGTGTGGAAGGGTTGTTAGTTGCCCTCCAATCACTTTAGACTATTAAAAGGGCACTAGCAACTCTAGTTTCCAATCGAATGAGCCCTTTTCGAAGTTTCTATGGCAACTCCTTCGATACAAAGTGCCCTGGTATGGAAAAAAAATCATTGTGCCAACATTGTTCTTTACTTAAGCAGTGCGATTGCCCTGCCTGTGATACTTTTGTTCATTTTCTATGTATTCTACTTCCTTTTAATTCAATCTTTGGCTTTTTTGCCTTTTATGATGGGAAATGAAACAGTCGATTCATTTATTTAATCAAAAAGTCTATAAAAATGATAAATACTACCGCCTACGAAAGAAAAAGAGGAACAAATTTTTTAACCCTTAAAGCTCTTTGAACTATAGTTCGACATCATTAGGCTATTCTCTTCCTCTATAGAGATCAAATTTTATGCGTTCATCCCCTATTTCCTTAAAGGAAAGACTAAAAAGTATTTTCTACCAATTAAAGATCCAAAAAAAAGGGACAGCTTTCTTTGTGATGGAGAAATTGTTTTTCCGACATTATAATTAAGTGTGCTTAGATTCGCGAGTTTGACTCACCAGAACCCTCAGAACTATAATATCTGCAATGAATAAAACTGATTTTTTTCAGTTTTTATTGTTATTAATTAAAAAAAACTTTTTCCACAAAATAAGATTTTCAAAGAAAATTAAAGAACTCCATTAAACCAAAAATGAGCAAAAATAAAATCAAATAATCTACCAAGCGTGAAACTACAACAAATCAGGTCGATAAATAAAAGAAAATCCAAAACGAACAGAAATTACAATAAATAACCAAGTCAAATTCAAAACGAGCAACCTCAAAACGAGTAGACAATATAAAATTATATATTTTCCCTTCACAGGAGGGAATTAGTTCTCTCAGTGTGTTTTGGCGAAGAAGAGTCTCGGCGAGCTGTCAATAGAATAAGTGGCAAAATTTTCAATCCAAAAATCAACCATCTTTTTAGTTCCAGTAGTTAAAGTAGGGTACAAAGCCTATCGGTTTAAACCTAAGAAGACTAAACACGACATCAGCTAAATTTAGAGGATGTTATTGAAAAAATTCCTAGAACATTTATCGCTACAACAATATGGGTTTAGAACACATACGAGAATTATGCATTTATGTTCAATATTTCAAAATAGAGTTTACTTAGACGATAATTTTCCAGTAAATGGCAAGACACGCTGGTGTTGTTATGCACAAATGGTTGAGGGGGGAGAATTATTCCTTACAAGAGGCAACACCTGCTTATTTTAAATATTATTCTCAAAGCTTAACAATTATTTTTTCCAATTGCCTGCAAAAACAGGGTATGCAGAAGGGTAAGAGGTTTCAAGAACTGTCTTAAGAACCTTGCCATCCGATGCTGGACAACATTCAAGTTTTCAGATTTAGGCTTAAAATATTTTCAGTGATGGATGATGCACTGATTTTTTTTAATTTTAGCTCTGCATCCCTATAGTGTTTACAATCAAATTATTCTACAATATAGAGAAAAATGCCGAGTCCCTGGGGATAAATTTCAAACAGGTCTAGGTCAGGATTCTTTTACTCTGGAATTAAATTTAAGGGCCTACGCTTTAAGCATTCGTTCGTAATAAATCTCATAGTCATGATACATACATGATACATATATACATGATACAAACATGCTACATATATTTATTTTTCAACGTCTCTTCAGTGAGGTATGTTCTGAAGACAATAAGATCAAACTAAAAAAAAAATATATTTCATTTATTTACTTATTGGTTATCTATAATACCCAGGAAATAGCTAAATTGATAAACAATAAAGTTGCAAAACAATTGGTAAAAATCTATTTTCTTATTTCTGCACGTTTTCCTCGCATTGTGAATTTTGGTCGTTAAATAATTAATCTGTTCTGATGGAAGAAGCTAAAAGACAGTTTGGAGCTCAAAGAGGAGCTCAAAGATTTAAATAACCGGAAATTATGAGTTTTGCAGTAATTGGTTATACTTTAGGGACAGAAAAAAATGGAGGGGGAGCTAGGTGCCACTCATATTTCTTTAAAGATACCCCTCAAAGATACCCTACAAATAATTAGGATATTGCAGTGGAACGAGTCTTCAGTGCTAATATGAACGAAATTTCTAAATACCTTATTTTTCAAAGAAGCAGTGACATTGTTTAAGGTGTATTTAAGGGTCGTGAGCAAAAAGAACTTATGTACCCTTCTTCAGAAATTCTTTACCTACTCGTGAAACCACACTTTTGTAATAAGTGGCGGAAAATGTGACACTTTTCTGACAATAGAATATGCTTTAAAACATTAATTCCCCAGGAGTTTTGAAGACCACACTGAATTTCTGTATTACTTTAAATCAACAATATTTTAATAATTGTTCGTCCATATTAGTATTTTTATTTTTATACCAGGAGAGGAGGTTTAATATTTGACTTTAAAAAATAGACACTTAATTTTTTTAAAGAAAAAATAGGAAAGTACTGCTCCTCTAAGACTCTGACTGCATAATTGAACACAGTCCCTAAAATATTCGTTTAACCAAGAGTATTAAATCAACAATAGAGAGTTTTTTGACATAAAAATACGCACGGCAAAATAACATTAAGTGTTAAAAAAATGGGTACTTGTATGAGAAACCACCTACTGCTCAAGTTGTTCATTCATTGTTCATTCAGTTGTTCATTTCAGTTGTTCATTCAAGTTTTTCATTCACGCATTATAGAACCGTTTTTTTGTTAGTTCCTTTCAGCTTAGCTTAAGACAAGACAAAGACAAGTAACAGAATAGATGGAAATATATACTTTGGGCTATATATTTGCACAGTAGGGGGGGGGGGTTAAAGTATTTGGACAGTGTAAAGTTATAAAAACAATTCTTACTACATAATATGCAGAATAATTGTACCTAAGACCTTAGGCATGCAGACCCGCTATACTTTACCCCCCCCCCCCTAATGTGCAAAGTATATAGCCCAAATTTGTTTCTAAAGTATTATATTTTTATCTTACTTTGGAATATTTCATTATGATTGAGCGTCAGAGAAACACATTAGAAGAACATTAGGTAGGGGGAATATCATACAAATACCAAAAAATGTTGTGATATAGGAATGTTAAAAATAGCATTTGTCCCAAAGCTCCAATTTTTGGAACTTTAGTGAAAATGAAAACTGATTGTTTTAGCTTGTTAAGTGGAAACTTGTGCAACCATATACATCTCTAAAAATATAAGAAATAGGGAATTCAGTTTTAATGAAAAATACCTATATATGCAGTTATGGAGCTACTGGTGGTAGGGCGTGTCAAACTTGAAAAAAAAAGATCGAACAAAAGGCACTGCAGCGCACACTTCTGCTCCACCTTAAGCTATTTAAAGATTTACGCCTTACCCCCTCCTATGAAGTTCCAATTTCCTTTAGATACTTCCTTATGACCTCTTCCCGCTCCGTTCGAGGAATTTTTTTTTGTACCCCCGATGGATGGGCAAAAAGAAAAACCTTTGGCAGTCAGTCGTCCTTCATTCATAAGAATTGTCCTAGCCATCTCAACCTTTCTTTTATTATAGCCCTAGAAATCGGAATAAGCCTTCATTTTTTGCACTGCTGGTTGTTTTATATGCGATTAGTCAAATGGCTACCTAAAACTATCCGTAAAAAATACTTCTGAAAAACACTTAACAATTCTTCCTTTTGGAGCGTCCATGTTTCAGAACCCTCTTGGGCGCTGTCATCAACGTAGCTTCAAATATTTTGACTTTGGCTCGCGGACTTAAAATCTTAATTCTTCCAAACTTTTTTCAACTGTGAAAAACACCCTGGGCCTTGGATATTCTACATTTTACATTTGCACTGCATCCACCAACACACTGCCTCTTCACTTATCCCTAGTCTAAGTGACTTAGTCTTCTTAATATTAACTTTCAAACGGATTCTGTAACCCTGAACCCTTAGGAACTCCATAAATTCATTCACTGTGCAAAAATTTTATTTAGGACACTCAAATAATAATTTAAGTCTAGAGGAATTTTACCTTGGCATTAGATTCGATGCTATCTCTTAGTCTTTGTCATGTTCAATAGGACAAAGTAAATCAAAATAATCTATATGAACAGGCTATAGGAAACGGCCCTGCTTAACTCCTAATTCAACACCAAACAAGATACTAACCTCACTTCCTACCTAAGCATGCACAGCAGTAGCCACTTTAATGTAGGCTACTTATCTGGTATACCATATAAGGAAAGAACCTTCACTAAAGCGTTTCTAGCGGCTTAATCAAATGTCTGTTGATAATCTATAAAATAGGGGACTAATGGGGTGTGATGATTCTGATACTTCTCAATTATTAATATAAGAGAGAAAATTTGGCCAACATATCCTCTTCCCTTCCTAAGACCACGCTGATCTTCTCCTAAAAATTTATCTACGGTACCTCTTAGTCTAATAATTACCCTCATGCTAAGTAATTTGCTTTCTAGAGAAACTAGGCTAATACCTCTAGAATTACCAGACTCACCCTTATCACCTGTCTTGTAAAGGGCCTTATCAAAGTTTTTCTAAAATCATTAGGTGCTTCCTCTCTTTCAAAAATCATATTACCACAATCACCCTTATCATCTTTCTTATAAAGGGCCTTATTGAAGTTTTCCTTAAATCACTAGGTAACTTTATTTCTTTCAAAAATCATATTCCTAATCTTTATCAATTCATTTTTAACTTTGCAACAACCTTAGGCTATTTAAAAACCCATTTACCACACTATCAACATCTGAGGCCTTATTACTCTTGATTCTTTTAGTACTGTTTCAAACTATTCTTCTCAAAATAAGTCTTCCTTCACATTATCCAAAGTATTTTCAATCATTTCTGCATCATTTCCTACAGCTTTATCATGGATAAACATATTCTTAAAACATTTTGCCTATTTGTCTGACTATTTTTAATACTTTCCTTATCACTAATTGAGGCCCCGTTCATATTTGTAACTGGTACAAGTCCATACTGACTACTACCTCTCCGTTTCTCATCATGCCAATACAATATTTTGCGATTATGCCGTCTGGCTGTATCTTTCTAGACAGTTGGCTTTAGACAGATTCGTACTTTAATACATTCTCTACTTCCCTTACTTTCCTCTTATTTAAAAACCCATTTACCACACTATCAACATCTGCGGCCCTATTACTCTTGATTCTTTTAGTACTGTTTCAAACTATTCTTCTCAAAATAAGTCTTCCTTCACATTATCCGAAGTATTTTCAATCATTTCTGAATCATTTCCTACAGCTTTATCATGGTTAAACATATTCTTAAAACGTTTTGCCTATTTGTCTGACTCTTTTTAATACTTTCCTTATCACTAATTGAGGCCCCGTTCATATTTGTAACTGGGACAAGTCCATACTGAGTACTACCTCTTAGTTTCTCATCATGCCAATACAATATTTGCGATTATGCCGTCTGACTGTATCTTTCTAGACAGTTGGCAATTTTATCCATTGCCTCCATTTAAAACCTCCTTGATTCTTACTTTAATACATTCTCTACTTCCCTTACTTTCTTCTTATTTCGTTACTTTCCTCTTATTATGATCTATCACTAGAAAATTCTTGCACGAATTCCCCTTCTTTTCTCCCAAAATTAGAGTGTATTTCTGCTAATATTCCCAGCTGCGTTCATAAATTTCTTCTCTAAGATACTTTCTGCTTAATTACAACCCATTTTTATAAAATTATTCCATCCCCTTTCTACGATGTCAAATTGTAAATTTTTCAACTTTATATTCAAGTGTTCCTGGAAAATTTGTCTCAAATTCCCCGTCTGGAGTCTACTAGCGTCATAACTTCCAGGAAGGTAGTTGACCATCCTATATTTTAGCTTTAGGTTAAATCTAGACGTCTGGACACTGCGAGATGGTGATATTTACTTTTAATATCTGCACCAGCACCCTAGTGCCGAGATCAGTCAGTGGTAGAGACACACACTAGGGTCAAATGTCTTGTTTTTCCAGTTTCAAAAACTGAATCCTTCAAGTTTTTTATTTACATTTGTCAAAAATGGGTTTTATTTAAAATGCTATGTCTTATTAATTACAAAGATACATAGATGTAGCAATTTTCTTTAAAATGAGTCTTTAAACAGCTCTTTACGATGTTCAAATGTTCCAACGGTACGATATTCCAACAATGCACTTTTTGTTTCGATCCGACACCATTTTTAGAGGTTAGAGGCTATTGTTAGAAATTCTCTTAAATTTGTTTTAAAAATAACAATTTTTCTCCTTGACCAGTTTTTTAACGTTTTTTTCAAAATTTTTGGTTACTGTGGACCGTGGGTCGTCCTTTACTAAGTTGCAGTTACCGCTGCAAAAATGAAAACAAGATAATTAATAAGGTTTGCTGTTTGATCATCATGTGAGCACCATGTTAACTTACGGTCCATTTCAAAACCAAAAACTGTATTTGTTATAACTAGATTGTTTTACCTACAAATTTTTACGGTCTGTAGAAGTTACCATCATCCTTTCCCACGTCCAATCAAACTAGAAACGTCAATGGGTTTGGGATGTTCTTTCAATAAGTTGGTCTAAATTACCCAACCGATAAGTAACATTATTGCTTGTGGTTACACAGAGACCGATATAAATTCTCTGTTTATTTAGTCGAGGTACTTATTACTTCAGCTTCGAGAAGGTACAGTCTCAAGACTCAAGAACCGTTTAAGGAGGACCAAGATTGGAGGAAACTGTGTTTTCACCGAATTTTTGGTAAATTTTTCCAAAAAATTTATGGATTTCCAAAATTAACAGGATATGAACCCCTAGCCCAAACTGATAAAAACCATCGAAGATGGAGAACAAATCACAGACCAGAAATTCAACAACACTTGGGAATCCAACGTGATCGGAAGTCTCGGAACGATTCTGAAATCAAACACTATCGGAAATGAAACTATCGGCCTTATCAGAGGCAACGCTGTAGCGTTACCTCTGCAGCGTTGTCAGATAGAAAATATGTTTCTGAGGAGGACACTCCCCCACAACTCCTAGGGCAAGGGTTTAAAGTTATGCCCTGGGGGCATATAAGGTTTTTATAGAAGATGTTGTCGTAGAAACTTCAAAAAAGGCTCATTCGATTGGAAATTCAAAGTGCCCTTTTTAATAGTCAAAATTGATTGTAGGGCAACTAGCCCCCCCCCCCCCCCACAACCATCATTCCCCAAAGCACACCAAATCAAATTTTGAGATAGCCATTTTGTTCAGCGTAGTTGATTTCCAAATAGAAAATATGTTTTTGAGGAGGACACTCCCCCACAACCCTCAAGGAAAGAGTTTTAACTTATACCATGGGGACATATAAAGGTTCTTATAGAAGGCAGTGTCGTAGAAACTTCAAAAAAGGCTCGTTCGATTAGAAATTCAAAGGGCTAGTGCCCTTTTTAATAGTCAAAAGTGATT
Source organism: Artemia sinica (assembly GCA_027921565.1). Classification (NCBI taxonomy): domain Eukaryota; kingdom Metazoa; phylum Arthropoda; class Branchiopoda; order Anostraca; family Artemiidae; genus Artemia; species Artemia sinica. The sequence continues at coordinate 13,886,546 of CM051273.1, forward strand.
TTAGGGCAACTAATCCCCCTCTCAAGCCAGCCTATTCCCCAAACACATCCAATCAAAATTTTTTGATAGCAATTTTATTAAACGTAGTTTTAAGTTCTGGAAATTAGGTGTTTGAGGATGACAACTCCCCCACAGCCCTCAGGGCAAGGGTTGTAAGTTATATCCTGGGGGCACATAAGGTTTTGTATAGACAGCATTGTCGTAGAAACTTCAGAAAGGGCCCATTCGATTGGAAATTTAAATGCTAGTTCTCTTTTTAATGGTCGAAAGTGATTCTAAGGCAACTGACACCCCTTCCACGCCCACCATTTCCCCAAACACATCCAATCAAAATTTTGGTATAGCCATTTTTGTTCACCGTAGTTGAAAGTTCCGGAAATTAAATGTTTGAGCAGGACACTCACCCCGCAGTCTTCAGGGGCACGGGTAATAAGTTCTGCCCTGGGGACATATATGGTTTTTATGGAAGGAATGCTCGTATAAACTTCAGAGAGGGCTCATTTGATTGGAAATGGAAAGTTCTAGTTCACTTTTTAAGCGTCAAAAGATATTGGAGGGTAACCAGCTTCCCTACCCCCTAAACCCTATTTTCCCAAATGCCTCCAATAAAAATTTTAAGATACCTATTTTGTTAAAAATAGTTCAAAGATCACATAACAAAAATTCTGGTGTTGACACAACCCACCAGGGCCCGGGGGCAGACGTTGTAAGTTATGTCCTGGGGACATATATGGGTCTTATGGAAGGGATGCTCGTATTAACTTCAAAGAGGGAACATTTGACTGGAAATTGAAAGTTCTAGATCATTTTAAGAGTAAAAAGAGATTGGAAGGCACCTAGCCCCCCCCCTTCCACGCCCTTTTTTCTCAAACGCATCCGATAAGAAATTTGAGATAGCTTTTTTTTTTAAATAGTTCAAAAACCATATAACGAAAACTCAGGGGTCAACACAGCTCCCCAGGGTCCGAGGGCAGGTGTTGTAAGTTATACCCTTGGGGAATATATGGTTCTTATTGAAGGGATGCTCGTAAGAAATTCAGAGATGGTTCATTTGATTGGAAATTGAAAGTTCTAGTTAAGTTTTTTCGAGTCAAAAGATATTGGAGGGCAACTGGCCCCACCCCCCTTTTCCCCAAATACATCCAATTAAAATTTTGAGATAGGCATTAAGTTAAAAATTTCTCAAAAGTCAAATAACGAAAACTCAGGTGTCGTCACAACCCCCCAGGGCCCGGGGGCAGGCGTTGCAAGTTATGTCCTGGGGCATATATTGTTCGTATGAACGGGATGCTCGTATAAACTTCAGAGGGGCTCATTTGATTGGATATTGAAAGTTCAAGCCCACTTTTTAATAGTAAAAAGAGATCCAAGGGCAGCTATCTCCCAACCCATCTGATGAAAATTTTAAGATAGACATCTTGCTAAAAATAGTTCAATGGTCGGGTAAGAAAAAATCCGGTGTCAATAGAATCCCCCCAGGGCACACGGGAAGGCGTTCTAAGTTATTCCCTAAGGGCATGTATTGTTCTTATGAAAGGGATGCTTGTATAAACTTCATAGAGGGTTCATTTGATTGGAAATTGAAAGTTCTAGTTCACTTTTTAAGAGTCAAGAGAGTTAAACTAGCCCCCCACGCTCTTTTTTCCCCAAACCCGTCCCCTACAAATTTTGAGATATCCAGTGTTTTGGAAATTGTTCAAAAATTAGATAGCAAAAACACCCCCCAGAGCCCAGGGGTTTGGCGTTGTAAGTGTTGTCCTGGGGGCGTATATGGTTCTTATGAAAGGGATGCTCGTATAAACTTCAGAGGGGGCTCATTTGATTGGAAATTGAAAGTTCTAGTTCAATTTTTAAGAGCCAAAGATATCCGAGCGCAACTAGCCCCCCCAAACAACCTTTTTTCCCCCAAGCCCATCCAATAAAATTTTTATAATAGCCATTTCATTAAAAATAATTCAAAGGTCAGATAAGAAAAATTCCTGTGTCGACGGAACCCACCAGGGTCCGGAGGTAGGCGTTATTAGTAATGCTCTAGGGGCATATATAGTTCTTATGGAAGGGATGCTCGTATAAACTTCGGAGAGGGCCCATTTGATTTGAAATCGAAATTTCTTGTTCACTTTTTAAGAGTCAAAAGGGATCGGAGGGCAACTAGCCCCCAACTCCTCCATGCCCTAAATCCATCAGAAAAAATTTTGAGATAGACATTTTGTTAAAAATAGTTTTAAAGCTCTGATAAAAAAAAAAGTTTGACTCTGTCTCACAACTTTATTTTTTAAAACAATAAAAAACTTTAGCGTAAAGAGCGAGGCGTTGAGGAGGGGACAGCCCCTTTCATATACGGAATAATTTCTGTTCGTTTTAAGTTTTATTGTCGCTCCTTACTTTCAGTTTAAAAAACTTGTTTTTTTTATTTAATTTCAATTAAGTGCCATGACGCAGTAGGCTTTTGTTTCCAAAGTCTTGTTTGTAGTGAAACTATATTCGTCTTGGACAACTTTAGAAAGAACTAATAAATTAAACTGAATATTTGATTTATAATGATATTAATTACTGAAAGCTCATCAGTTCAAAATTTTACTATAATTTTAATGTTTATTTTCAATATTAAGTACAAAGGAAAATATTTGTATTTCAATAGGAAGATATATTTTTTTTCATTTTAAGCTTGATATTCATATTCAATCTAAGAATTACTCGCTTTAAGATCTATTTATTAAATTATATTATTACTCGTTGTATGTTTTTGCTATGATTGCTTATTTAATTTCTGTTCGTTTTGGATTTCGTTTAATCTTTAATAGTAGTTTCTGGTCGTTTTGAGTTTGAATTTTGAAAGGTATTTGTATCCGCTGAGCTTAAGTTTAAAATGGCCTTTACTTTTCTTTGAAAACTTATTTTTCGGAAAGTTTTTTTTTTTTAATTAATAGCATGAAATATCCAAGAAGCAAAAGGAACTGTTCATTGCGACTCGGATTTAATCAACGAACAAATTTTACCAGCAAGCAAACATCTCGCTCACAATGAAGTCAATGATGAGTATAGCATGAGAATGAATATTGAAGGCCGAAGAAAAGAAACTTACCACTTGTGGTTACATAGAGACCAATTGGAATTTCTCCTTTCATTTGGTCAGGGGCCCCTACCACGGCAGCTTCAACAATATGCTGGTGCTCGAGTATTGCCTCTTCTAGGGCAGATGTTGAAAGCCTAAAAAACAGGGGTTGTTATTGTTTTTTTTACTTTTTTTCTTCATTTGCTTCATTTTTTTCGTCATGTTTTTCTTTATTTCATTTTCGAAGGTTTAAAGTCAGACCTCAAGGACCGTGTATACCAATCCGTCACTTGTTAGAACAGCGGAGATAATAAATAGATTGATCAAAATAAATGATATATTATAACTTACGGCAGCAGGAAGGTGGCTATGGCACTGTAGACGAGGGAAAGAAGCACATGGCAGAGAATAAAGAGACTTCAAATTAAGCAAGGGTTTATATGATGAATGGCTGGTTTCCTGGTTAGTGTCCTTGCCTTATTATAAAGTTTTGAAAGTGGCTTCATGGACGAGGAAAAGGTTGACATCTAAATATCAGGACAATATAAAAATGATACTGAACTAGGCTGAAGAAAAGGATTCAAAGAATTGACCCTGGAAAAAGGTGTTTTGGCTTTCAAAAGACTCCTGGAGACTTTCACTTTGATCAGGTCAATATGATAATTAAACAAAAGGTTTTTATCAATTAAAAGGATACAATGCCTTAGAGAATTACCCTATCTCGTTCTTCCCGAATGTTTTCCTTCCATGAGGAAACAGAGCTGCAGGTATCAGATTAGAGGTAAGAGATGATATTTCTGGGGAATTATTTCTGGGGAATTATTAAGAGAAAATATTTCTGGGGAATTTCACCTGCACATTCCTGCTCCGTTGACTTTGATCCCACTTTCTAGGGCCATAATTAAAGAAAGCTTTGGATGGCCAGGACATGTTAAACGTCGGAAAGATTAGAAATTACCAAAGACTCGGCTTTTTGGACCTCCATCTGGGGATAAGCGGAAAGCAGATCGTACCAAATGGGATTGTACAAGGTCATAAAAGAAAATTCAAATGGCACTAGAGCCTCCTGAGAGGAAGCTGAAAGTAATGAGTTGTCTTTGATTAGATCGTGGTGGAAGAGGAGCGTGCATAGCTGTGTTGTCCTCAAGTAATATTTTGCTGCAGTGAGTTGTTACTAGTAGTGGCAGTAGTAGTAATTTTTCACCCATCATGTTTCAAACATGCATTCACCACATTTGGACATTAAACTTCGTCTAAACTTCAGCACATTTAAATGTTCAGTCGAAATATGAATTAAAAGTAACCCGAGGCAACGATATAGGGTTGCTTATAGTAAAGGCCATACGGCTCCAATGTTTTATTACTTTTTTCCGCAGAGGAACTTCATGTGGAAGGGGTCGTCGTAGATACTTCAGAGGGGGCTCATTCGACTGGAAATCAAAAGTTCTAGTGCCCTTTTTAAGAGTTGAAATTGATGGGATGGTGACTAGCCCCCCCCCCAAATCCTTTGCCCTTTTTCCCCAAACACATCTGATAAAAATTTTGAGATAGCCATTTTGTTAAAAATAGTTCAAAGATCGAATACCAAAAACTCCGGGGTCAACATAAGCCCCCAGGGTCCGGCGCCAGGCGTTGTAAGTTATGCCCTGGGGGCATACATGGTTCATATAGAAGGGCGGCTCGAATAAACTTCAAAGATGGCTCATTTGATAGGAAATTGACAGTTCTAGTTCTCTTTTTATGAGTCAAAAGAGATCAGAGGGCAACTAGCCCCCCCACGCCCTTTTTTCCCAAAACTCATTTAATAAAAATATTTAGATAGCTATTTTTTTAAAAACAGTTCAAACATCAGATAATCAAATCTTTGTGGTCGACAAAACCCCCTAGGGCCCGGGGACAGACGTTGTAAGTTATACCCTGGGTGCATATACAGTTTTTATAGAAGGGATGCTCGTATAAACTTCAGAGAGGGCTTATTTCACTGTAAATTGAAAAATTCAATTTCACTTTTTAAGAGTCACAGAGATCAGAGGGCAACTAGCCCCACAAGCCCAATTTCCCCAAATATGTCAAGTAAAAATTTTGAGACAGCCATTTTGTTAAAAATAGTTCAAAGATCATATAAAAAAAAGTCTGGGGTCGACACAACACCCCAGGGCCCAAGACATGCGCTGTAAGTTATGCCCGAGGGGCATATATGGCTATTTTAGAAAGGATGGTTGTATAGACTTCAGAGGGGGCTCATTTGATTGGAAATTGAAAGTTTTAGTTCAATTTTTAATAGTCAAAAGATATCAGAGGGCTACTAGCCCCACCCCGCGCCCTTTTTTCCCCAAACCCATCCGATAAAAATTTTAGGATATCCATTTTGTTAAAAATAGTTCAAAGATCAGATAATAAAATCTTTGGGGTTGACAAAAACCCCCAGGGCCCGGGGACAGGTGTTTTTGGAAATTGAAAGTTCTAGATCACTTTTTTTAGTCAAAAGAGATCAGAGGGCAACTAACCCCCCCGCGCCCTTTTTTCCCCAAATAAATCCGATAAAAATTCTGAGATAGTCATTTTGTTAAAAATAGTTGAAAGATAATATAACAAAAATTCTTGGGCTGACAGAATCCCCAAGGGCCCGGGGTCAGGTGTTGTTTGTTATGTCCTGGGGACAAATATGGTACTTACAGAAGGGATGCTTGTATATACTTCAGAGAGGGCTCATTTGAATGGAAATTGAAAGTTCTAGTTCAATTTTAAGAGTCAAAAGAGATCAGAGGAAAACTAGCCCCCTCCCCCCTACGCCCTTCTTCCCCCAAACCCTTCCGATAAAATTTTGATATGGCCATTTTGTTAAAAAAAAAAGTTAAAAAATCAGACAATAAAAACTCTGGAGTTGACATAAGCCCCTCAGAGCTCCAGGGCAAGTGTTTTAAGATATACCCTGAGGGCATATAAGGTTTTCATGTAAGGGGAGGTCATATAAATTTTAAAAATGACTCATTTGATTAGAAATTGAAAGTTCTAGTTACCTTTTTATGAGTCAAAAGGGATTGGAGGGTATCCACTCCCCCCCCACACACGCACTCTTTCCCGCAAATGAATCTGATAAAAAATTTTAGATTGCCAGTTTGTTTAAGATAGTCCAACGATCAGATAACAAAAAAAAATTGAGTCAATATACCCCCCTCTAGAGCCCAGGGATAGGGTTTTAACTTATGCCCTGGGTACTTACAAAGTTTTAATGGAAGAATGGTAAAATAAACCTCGGAGGAGACTCAAAAATTAGAAATTGAAAGTTCTAATTCCCTTTTTAAGAGTCAAAAGTGATCCGATTGTAACTAGCCCCCCCCCCCCACTAACCCTCTTTTCCCCGAATGTGTCCGATCGAATTTTTATATAGCCATTTTGTTCAAAATAGACGAAAGATCATATAAAAAAGACTCCAGGGATAACACAGGCCACTAAAGTCTGGGGGCAAGTAAATTATGTAAATTATGTCTCGGGGACATACAAGGTTTTTATGGAAGGGATGGTAGTATAAACTTCAGACGGGGCTCATTCGGTTTTAAATCGGAATTTCTAGTGCCCCTTTTCAAAGTCAAAAGTGATCGGCGGACAACTAGCCCCCCCCCCACAGGTCTCTTTTTCTCCCCATGTATCTGATCAAAATTTTGAGATAGTGTTTTTGTTCAAAATAGTTTAAAGATCAAATAAAAAAATTCAGGGGCCAAAACAGCCCCCAGAGGCAGGAGGAAGTGTTGTAAGTTATTCCCTGGGGGCAGATAAGGTTTTTGTAAGGGGGGGGGGGGGGGGGGGGTATAAACATCAGAGGTGGCTCAATTGATTGGAAATTGAAATTTCTATTCACCTTCTTAAGAGTCATCAAAAGTGGACGGCGGACGTATACCCACCCTCTTTTCCCCAAATGCATCCGATAAAAATTTTGAGAATGCCATTTTATTCAAAATTTTCAAAACAATCAGATGACAAAACCTCAGGGTCAACATGACCCCTCCTCCCCCCCCCCAATACCCAGAGCAAGGGTTGTAGCTTATACCCCGGGGCATAAAAACGTTTTTACGGAAAAGGTTGTCGTATAAACTTCGAAGGGGTCTCAGATGATTAGAAATTGAAAGCTTTAGTTCCCTTTTTAAGAGCAAAAGTGATCCGATGGTAACTAGTCTCCCCCTCCTTCCCCCCCACCCCAAGGCCATAAGGCTCAAATGCATCCAATCAAAATTTGGAGATGACCATTACGTCCGAAATGATCAGGTTGTGAAGTAATTAAAATAGTTATTCCTCAGGGTTGACAAAACCTCCCACTGCCCTCAGGGCAAGGGCTGTAAGTTATGCAAGCTGTCCATTGTTCATATATAATGTTTTTCTCGAAGGGGTAATTGTATAGACTTCGGAAAAGCTTCATTCGATTTAAACTGAAAGTTTTAGCTCCATATAAAAAATTGGGAGTAATCAGACGGTAGGATTCCCCCCCCCCGTGCCTTTTTTCTAAATGCTTTTGATGAAAATTTTAGGTTAACCATTTCGCTCAAAATCGTCCAAAGGTCAAAAAGTTAACCATTTCCTTTAAAATCGTCCGTTTCAACTATTTCCGGCAAAATCGTCCTAATGTCAAATAGCTATGGTTATGGGTTTGACCCACCCCCCGGGCCTGAGGGAAAAAGCTGTAAGTTACACTAGCAGACCATCGTTAACATATAAAGCTTCTATTCAAGGTGTAGTCGTGTAAACTTTGGAGAAGTTCATTCGATCGGAAATCAAAATTGTTGTGCCCTTTTTAAGAATCGAAAATTATCAAAAAGTAAGAAACATAGTCTTGTGCCTTTTTACCCCAAATGCATCTTATACAAATTTTAAAATAGCTATTTTGTTCAAAATAGTCATAAATTCAAATTTCTATAACCTAATGCTATAATAATCGTTCCAATGCCCCTGGGGAAAGGATTGTAAGTTATGTATATAGCCCATTATTAGAATATAGGTTTTTTGTGGTAGGGGTGATCGTTTTAACTTTGGATGGGGATCATTTGACCGTAAATTGAAACTTTTAGTTATTTTGTAAGAGTCAAAAGTCATCAATGGGCAATTAGCCCACGCCCCACTTTCCCAAGGGCATCCGGTCAAAATTTTGAGATAGCCATTTTGTTCAAAATAGTTCAAAGGCCGAATGAATATGTTTCCGGGTTGGAGCCCCTCCCCCCCAAGCCATGGGGAAAGAGCTTTTTTGATACTTTGACACTTTTTTTTACCCTGATACCTTCTTTACTTAGATGGTTTCCTTACTTTAATACTTTGGTACTTTGATACTTATTTTGACACTTGATGAAAGTTTGATGTTGAAAAAAAAATTGATTTTGAAGTAAGACATTTTCTAAAACTTGAAATGGTTTTTCAATAAAAAACAAAAAATATTAATTTAAAGAACTTTCCAAAAAAGAAGTTTTTCAAAGAAAAGTAAAGGCTATATTAAACTTAAGATCAGCAGATAGAAATACCTCTTAAAATTTAAACTAGAAATACAAAAAATTACTATTAAAGAATAAATAAAACCCAAAACGAACAGAAATTAAATAAACAATCATAGCAAACAAACATACAATAAGCACTAATATAAATGAATAAAAATCTTAAAACGAGTGAAACTACAAATGAATATGTAAATCAAGTTTGAAGCGAACAAAAATCACTACAAACAAGAGTTTGGGTTTAGCTTCCTCCTCTTACTGTAAAAGTCTAAAACCTACTGCGTCATTGGCGCTTTACTGATAACTATATGTGTTGAACAGTCTTGAAAAGTACAAATAAAATCAAACCTAATATTTGGTATATAATGATGTCAATTGTTGAAAGATAATCAGTCCAAGATTTTATTTCGCTGTAATTTTTATTTTCATTTTCAATGCTGTATTAACTGGAAAAAAATATGTGTAATGTAATTAGTTTTCAGTGAAGCGCCAATGACAGAGTAGGCTTTAGACTTTTACAGGTAAGGAAGGGGGTAGTATTCAAACTCTTGTTTTTAGTGAAACTATATTTGTCTTGAACAGTCTTGGAAAGGACCAATAAAATTAAACTGAATATTCGATATATAATGATATTAATTGCTGAAAGCTCATTACTTCAAAATTTAATTCTACCCTAATTCTTATGTTTATTTTCAATGTTGTAATAAGTACAAAACATGATACTGATAATATAATTCGTTTTCAGTAAAGCGCCGATGGTGCAATAGGTTTTAGACTTTTACAGTGAGAGAAGGAGGCAAAAGCCAAACTCTTGTTTGTATTGATATTTGTTCGTTTCAAGCTTGATTTGCATATTCAATTTAAGTTTCACTCGTTCTAAGATTTATTTATTCATTTATATCAGTACCTATTGTATGTTTGTTTGCTATGATTGCTCCCTTATCCCCTTATTACTTATTTACTTCTGTAGCTTAGTAAGAGCACAACACTGAAGATGTTGGGGCGGGTTATTCCTGGAAATATTTAAAAGACATGTGTCTATCTATACATTGAAAATGTACCCGGTTGGAGAGTTAGCAGCTCCCTTCCTTCTTCTCGCCTCTTAGCAGGGGTCGTCCCTTTCTCTTCAGTAACAGTGAAGCGCTACTTATGTTTATTTTCAATGTTGTAATAAGTACAAAACATGATACTTATAATATAATTCGTTTTCAGTAAAGCGCCAATGGCGCAATAGGTTTTAGACTTTTACAGTGAGAGAAGGAGGCAAAAGCCAAACTCTTGTTTGTATTGATATTTGTTCGTTTCAAGCTTGATTTGCATATTCAATTTAAGTTTCACTCCTTTTAAGATTTATTTATTCATTTATATCAGTACCTATTGTATGTTTGTTTGCTATGATTGTTTATTTAATTTCTGTTCGTCTTGGGTTTCATTTATTCTTTAATAGTAATTTCTTGTTGTTTCTGGTTTGAATTTTTACAGGTTTGTATCTGCTGATTTTAAGTTTAATATGGCCTTTACTTTTCTTTAAAAAATTTCTTTTTCGGAAAGTTTTTTTTTCTAAATTAATTAGAAGAAATACCTGTGACCTGCTACATTAATGACGTCATCCTCCCGAGCCATCACATACACTCGGCCTTCTTCATCCATCATGCCAGCGTCCATTGTGTCATAATATCCCTGTTCAAAGACTTTTTTAAAATAAGTTGAAATAGACAGAGTAAAATAAATAAATAAAAAAGAAATGCAGATAAGTAAATAACACGAAATTTTCAAGATAAATTTCCTAGTCAGCAAGAAAGAATTATGCACACAAAAGATAATTAGTGACTTTTAAATAGTTTTATTTATTCATTTATAGAAGTTAAATCATTAAATGGGAGATTTCCCAGTAAATTCCAGTTACCCAGCTTGCCTTAGCTTTCTTAGTCAAGGTAAAAACTGCTCAAATCAATAAATTAATGAAAAATTTAGACATCAAAACATTTCTAAGCCAGGGGTTGGGTTAGGGGAGTTGGCTGTAAGGAGAAGCAAAAACAAAGACCTAATGACTAAGTCTTAAATAAAAATACGCATTCGGAACTGTTTAAGTTTTGCGATAAGTGTTCTCGTCTAATTGTTTATTTGTGTTTGAAACTTAGAAAGAAGTCTATTTTCTTTGAAATAAAGATTTTTTAATTGTTTTTGGAGATATTAAACATCCTATTGATATTACACTGAGTCTTATGTGCTTCCTTTAGATAGCTTCATATTATTTGTGTTTTTCAATTTGAGAAATCAAACCCATAGCCAGCGAAGAGCTACATTGGTCATTTTGGTTAAGTAAAGAGCGAACCTCACTCCACCATAACCGAAAATTAAAAAAGGCATCTATAAATAAATTTTAAAAATGAAAAGTAACAACGAAAACGGATTTATGGGAATTTCATAAGAGACGAGTTAAAAGTGTCAAATTGTTAAATGGTTAAAACCATTGAAAATAGCGGAGAAATAAAATTATAGTATTGGAATGGAATCATAAGAAATCACTGATGGAATCACATTGAGTCACCATGGTCAAAAACTTTTAACCGAAATGTATCCTCCCTGTACCATAAAATTGAAGGAACCTTCAATAAAATTGAAGGAACCATATGTTAGGAATGATGCTTCATCTTTTTTTTGCGATAAGCTTCCAAGCAAGTAAGAGCTCTAAAGCGTAGTACTAAGGGCAAAAGCGAAAGATACTAAGCAAAATCTGTTATTTACAGATGAAGGATCCATCAAGTAAATTCTGACATTGCCTGAGTCACATCTCACATCTTACCACATCTTAATCACATATTATCACATGAAAGAATGAGGTTTTTTGCCAAAAAAGTGATGACGCTTTTACTGTTATCTGTACCATAAATCCATTTGTTTGTCCGTCTACTTTTTGTAACGCAATTCTAACTGGGAGAACCAATTGGGCTGAAACTTAGCATATTTTACTCTTTTCTGGCAGGAAAAAGATGCATGCGTATTAACAACAAAAACTGTAAACCAAGTTCCTCTCTATGGTGCTGGGACCTAGTCTGCTGCCATATCAGTTTGAAACGCTATAGACGTGGCACGAAGCAAGTTACCGCCTGCTTTATTTTTCTATTTTGCCAAGTAGCTACTAAAATTGCCACTATGGACAAAAAGTAGTTTTCTGATTCGGCGCTACAGCCTAGCGGACCCAAATCTAGCTGTTGAGACACTTATTAGCTGACAAAAAATAAAACCAGCAATTCTAGAGCACGAGTGTGCAAGTTTGCTTGTTTAATTTTCCCTCTTGTTTCCTTTTTTTTCTCTCCCTTCAGAAGTTGCAGTCCTTGTTGCTATTTTAGAAAAAGTTGTTGTTTCTGTTGTAATTTTTGAGTATGTTATCTTTCTGTTTCCTCTTTTCGTACTATTTTGTATACTATTTAAGAAGTTGTTGCTTTTGTTGTTATTTTTTAGTATGTTTTCTTTTTGTTTCCTCTTTTCGCACTATTTTGTATACTCTGTCATTGTACTTTTACTGTATACGACGGGTTTTCAATATATTATTATTATTATTATTATTACTATTTCAAGGAGAATGGGTCAAAGTAGGTACGATCTCGCTTCTATTTTTGTTATTCAATAAAAAAAACAAGTTTTTTAAACTGAAAGTAAGGAGCGACATTAAAACTTAAAACGAACAGAAATTATTCCGTATATGAAAGGGGCTGTCCCCTCCTCAACGCCTCGCTCTTTACGCTAAAGTTTGACTCTGTCTCACAACTTTATTTTTTAAAACAATAAAAAACTTTAGCGTAAAGAGCGAGGCGTTGAGGAGGGGACAGCCCCTTTCATATACGGAATAATTTCTGTTCGTTTTAAGTTTTAATGTCGCTCCTTACTTTCAGTTTAAAAAACTTGTTTTTTTTTTATTGAATTTCTGATCGTTTTTTAGTTAATGCAGCTTTTATTTGCATAAAAATTTTACTTTTCTTTTGCTAAATGGATGTCTTTACAAATTAACTTACGTAACTAACTTCTATATTCGTATATTTTTCTTCTGGCAAAAAATACAAAGTTGAAGATTTTTGCAGATATGAGCTTGAAACCTATGTAATAGGGTTTTCTGATACGCTGAATCTGACGGTGTGATTTTCATTAAAATTCTTTCACTTGTAGGGGATGTTTCCCCCCTCTTTAAAAAATCGAGTAAATTTTCTCAGGCTCGTAGCCTTTGATGAGTAATACTAAACTTAATAAAATTTATATATTTAGAATCAGCATTATAAACACATTCTTTTGATACATTTATTGACATCAAAATTCCGTTTTTAAAAGTTTCGATTACGATTGAGCCGTATCGCTTGTTTTTTTATTGTTTTTTTTTATTACGTATATGTTATTACGTATATGAGGGGGTTCTTCCCTTAGTCAATACCACGCTCTTTACGTTAAAAGTTAAAAAAAAATTTGATTCACAAACCCCTGAATCACAAAGGCCGTTTAATTAGAATAGATAGCTCTTTTGAAAGCACTAAAAAAAAACTGTAGCGTAAAGAGCGAGGTATTGACTTGGGGCAGAACCCTTTCACATACTTTATAATTTCTGTTCGTTTTAAGTTCTAATATTCCTTCTTACATTTCAGTTGAAAAAACTTGTTTTTTTTTATTTAATTTCTGATGGTTTTTTTAAATAATGCTTGGAAATCCGGCGCCCCCTTCATAGAAGTGTCCCTTACCCCAAAGAAACATCCTCTACGGAAATATTTTCCAGATTAACCCCCTCCTCTAGCCCCTCCCCCCCCCTCCAGAAAAAATCCTTCCTGAAAATGGTTGTATACTTCCCAATAACCAATAAATAATGCTGGCAAGTCCGGCGCCCCCTTCATGGCAATTTCCCTTCCCCCATGAAAACTTCCTTCATGAACAGATCCTCCAACATAACCACCGACACACCCTTCCCTCCCACTACCAGAAAAAAAAACCGCCTGAAAACTTCTGTATACTTCCCAATAACCAATACTATATGTTAACATTGGGTAAAGTTCATAACTTTTAGCCCTCCCTCTGGGAACTTCGGGGGACTAAGTCATCCTAAAAGACATATTTATCATATTTTCGACCATGCTGAACAAAATGGCTATCTCAAAATTTTGATCGGGTGACTTTGGGAAAAAAATAAGCGTGGGAGGGGGCCTAGTTGCCCTCCATTTTTTTTGGTCACTTAAAAAGGGCACTAGAACTTTTAATTTCCGTTCCAATGAGCCCTCCCACGATATTCTAGGACCACTGGGTCGATACGATCACCCCTGGGGGAAAAAAAAACAAACAAACAAACAAACAAATAAACACGCATCCGTGATCTTTCTTCTGGCAAAAAATGTAAAATTCCACATTTTTGTAGATAGGAGCTTGAAACCTCTACAGTAGGGTTCTCTGATACGCTGAATATGATGGTGTGATTTTCATTAAGGTTCTATAACTTTTAGGGGGTCTTTCCCCCTTTTTTTAAAATCAGCCAAATTTTCTCAGGCGCGTAACTTTTGATGAGTAGCACTAAACTTGATGAAAGTTATATATTTGAAATCAGCATTGAAATCTGATTCTTTTGATATATCTATTGGTATCAAAAACCCGTTTTCTAGAGTTTCGGTTACCATTGAGCCGGGTCGCTCCTTACTTACAGTTCGTTACCACGAACTGTTTGATATAAAGCATGCTTTTGTTTTTAGATGGGCGTTATATCCTTAACTGGGAATCTTTGCTACTTTTTTTGCAGTCTCGGCCTTATTTTATGAATTCTAGGTATCATTTCTTGGAAGTCTTGGTGACACTTCCTGCAATCAGGGCTCCAATTTGTGCAGTCTCAGGTACAAGATTTTTGCTTTCATTAGCATTTTGGAATTTTTTTTTTTTTTTAATGAAAATGTCGGCTCATAAGTTGTCCTTTTCTACTCCAAAATAGTGGAACCTCTGGCCCACGAAAATAAAAATCTGGGTGACAAGAGCAGCGCTCTGGGCTGCATTATGTGCAATCTCGGTGACCTTTTCTACATTTTTGCTTCTATTTATCTAATTACAAAACAAAAGGAATACATTATTCCCAAGTAACGCTGGGTAGTACTGGCTAGTAACAAAAGAGAAGAAAAAAAGTATCTTCCAGTAAAAACAACGATACTTTGGCTATTGACAGAAATAAAATGAAACTCTTTACAACGACAGAAAAAGACAAACACACTTTGTCGCATGTCAGAAAAAAGCGACACTCATAGCCGTGACAATTTTGGCGACATCAAGAAAATCAACAACAATGAAAGTGATGACCCAAATGGTTGTTTCGCAAACTGTCTTGACGCCTTTCTGCATCGTGCGGGTCACAGTATAAGTATATATGAAGTATATATTCATATATACTTATACTGTGTTGCGTGTGAGAGTATTCTCAGTGTTTTATTCCTTAATGCAGGCATGTATGAAGAAAATTATTTTGAAGGAGAGAGCAATAAATACAAAGTCAATTCAATCCACCTGCTCCCAAAAAGAAAATTCACGAAGGAGCTAAAAGCTCACAGAAAAAAGATGATTGATATCGAATCTACAAGGGCCAGAATTAATCCTTCTCTCCTTTGGCGTTTTCTGTCCTCTAAAAGCGATGAGTCTTTGTCCGCATCTGCTATCCCTGATTCTGAATGGTACGCGTACTATGGGTCAGAATTTTCGCCTCCTGACCCAGCCCTCAACGAAAGATACGAAGCTGAGTTTGACGACTTCTTAGATAGTTGTCCTCAGGGTGATTATGTTGTAACAGAGGGAGCTGTATGCAAGGCCATCTCTCGCCTAAAACCTAAGCAATCTTTCGGGATTGATGAGATCAGCGCACTCCATCTAAAAAGTGGTGGGCCCGCTCTCATTAGTCACGTAACTCTCCTGATGCAGATTATCTTCATTCAGGGTATTGTCCCAACCACTTTCTCAATAGGAGATCTTACGCCAGTTCCTAAAAAAGCAAATATTACCATGCAATGCTCCTCTTTCCGTTCAATCATGATTGCTACTTCTTTTTGCAAGTTATTTGAACTTTTATTCGTATATGAGTTTGAGAAACTGTGCTGTAGTCCACCAAGACAATTTGGTATCCAACGCGGTATTGGTTGTGCTGAAGCAATCCATGTCGTTGCATACGCACTCCTGGATGTGCACAAATCAGAAGAAAGCCTAGTGATCGGTGGCTTATACCTGCAGAGAGCGTTTGATTCATTGATTCATGCGCTTATGTTGCTAAACTCAGCTAAAAGAGGAATGAACTCAAATATCATTCGGGCTTTCCGTGATCTTTACTCTCGCCTTCGCGTGCTACTCAAGCTCCCTCTCGATAAAGGCCTTCCGCCAGCCCCACGGTCAGCTTTGATACCAGTCCGTAAAGGTACCCGTCAGGGGGCAATTTTATCCCCCAATTTCTTCAACAACTACATTGTGGAGCCTCAAGACAGCTGTCCTTCATCATACATTCTCAGTTCCATTGACATCTCCCTAGTATGCTATGCTGATGACACGCTGAATCTCAGCCGGAAGCTTAACCGCCTTTCAGAAATATTCTCATGTCTGCAGTCCAATTACGAGAAAGTCGGTTTGAGATTTAATTCCCAAAAGTTGGAAGTCTTGCTTTACAATTGGAAGAATGACCCTCCTACTAATGTCACACTAGGTGATTGCTCAGTAAAACCAGTTGATAAAATAGTATTTCCGGGGCTGCCAATGGGTATCTCATTACAGCATACCCGCTCCCTCCTGATCTCACATCTTGAACGTCGAATTTCCAGCTCCTATGCTTTGATAGTTAAATCCACTCTGAGATTTAACCGTCCACTACTGGCTAGTATTTACAACGCTACCGCTCTGCCACATATATTATATATGACCCCTTTCTGGAAATTATTGGTAAACCGTGAAAAGTCTAAAATCCGCTCTTTATTTTTCCGTTTTGCCAAGTAGCTACTAAAATTGCCACTATGGACAAAAAATAGTTTTCTGATTTGGCGCTACAACCTAGCGGACCAAAATCTAGCTGTTGAGACACTTATTAGCCGACAAAAAATAAAACCAGCAATTCTAAAGCACGAGTGGGCAAGATTGCTTGTTTAATTTTCCCTCTTGTTTCTTTTTTTTCTCTCTCCTTTCAGAAGTTGTTGTCCTTGTTGCTATTTTAGAAGAAGTTGTTGTTTCTGTTGTAATTTTTGAGTATGTTATCTTTCTGTTTCTTCTTTTCGTACTATTTTGTATACTATTTAAGAAGTTGTTGCTTTTGTTGTTATTTTTTAGTATGTTTTCTTTTTGTTTCCTCTTTTCGCACTATTTTGTATACTCTGTCATTGTACTTTTACTGTATACGACGGGTTTTCAATATATTATTATTATTATTATAACTATTTCAAGGAGAATGGGTCAAAGTAGGTACGATCTTGCTTCTATTTTTGTTATAAAAAGCATACTTTTATTTTTAGATGGGTGTTATATCCTTAACTGGGAATCTTTGCTACTTTTCTTGCAGTCTCGGCCTTATTTTGTTAATTCTAGGTATCATTTCTTGGAAATCTTGGTGACGCTTCCTGCAATCAGGGCTCCAATTTGTGCAGTCTCAGGTACAAGATATTTGCTTTCATTAGCATTTTGGATTTTTTTTTTTTTTTAATGAAAATTTCGGCTCATAAGTTGTCATTTTCTACTCCATAATAGTGGAATATTTGGCCCACGAAAATAAAAATTTTGGTGACAAGAGCAGCGCTCTGGGCTGCATTATGTGCAATCTCGGTGACCTTTTGTACATTTTTGCTTCTATTTATCTAGTTACAACACAAAAGGAATACATTATTCCCAAGTAACGCGGGGTAGTACTGGCTAGTAACAAAAGAGAAGAAAAAAAGTATCTTCCAGTAAAAACAACGATACTTTGGCTATTCACAGGAATAAAATAAAACTCTTTACAACGACAGAAAAAGACAAACACACTCTGTCACATGTCAGAAAAAAAGCGACACTCATAGCCGTGACAATTTGGCGACATCAAGAAAATCAACAACAATGAAAGTGATGACCCAAATGGTTGTATCGCAAACTGTCTTGACGCAAACTGTCTTGTGTTGCGTGTGAGAGTATTCTCAGTGTTCCATTCCTTAATGCAGGCATGTTTGAAGAAAATTATTTTGAAGGAGAGAGCAATAAATAAAAAGAACCAATTTTATTTGATAATTTGAACAAGAAGCACCTGGTAATCCCAGTAAACTTGAGAATTCTAAGGGGCCCAGGACCCATGCCTACCCCTTTCTGTATACGTTCCTGCCTTTATGACACTTTTAGTTTCTTTAACGACCACAGAGCAAAGCTGAATTCCACGTAGCAAAATTATACAAATTAGTTTTTTAATAGTACAACAGTACTCTGTCCATCAATATAAATTTAAACTCATTTTACAAAATTACTAATGAATGAGCTTAAAAATAATTTTTATATAGCATTTCTATGGTTGGGTAAAAAAAAAAAGGTAAAGAGATGATCTCCGTTTCTTGGCCCTTCAGCCAGGAAGTGCAATTGGGGGTGGAGGTCAACTATCCTATGCTTTCGCACACCCTCCCTGGTTGTCTTCCCCAGATTTCTCCTGGTACCCATTTAGAGCTGGGTCAACTGCTGGGCTTACAGAGCCACACCACTGACCCTCGTCCGAAACCAAATAATTGGGTATAATAGGATTCGAACCCTGGCTCTCTCGGACAAAGAATCCTGAATTCAGTGCACCAATCCACTCGGCTAGGACGGCTATGTTTGGGTGGTTGGTTATAAAGTAAACTAAGCAAAGAGTATGAGGCCTGATAAGAAAGAAAACCTTTGGCACTTTAATGGGAACTGAAAACAAATAGCACCACTGAAATTGAAGTGTTATCCGGCAGAACTGGAGGAGGGGGGAGTCAAAACAATCTTATTTGTAACAATAGAATTTGGATTTCCATTAGAAGTCCATGTTTGTTTCAATACAACACTGGAATTTGTAAAAATATATCGATACTCTTTTGTTTTTGAGCTTTTTGTTATTGCTTATAAATGAACTATGACTTGTTAATTTATTAACAAGTCTCTTTTATTAACTTGTTTAACTATGACTGTACAATATCGGCTAGTTTTTAAAAAATGTGCAAAATACATTTGTTGAGAGTTTTTAGCAAATTGGTTCTATATTTTCAATCCCAAATAAAAGAAAAGATTAAAGAAACGTAAAAATAAATGCTGTTATTACTTTCATAAAATTTTTATTATTTACTTAATGATTTTAATGGGTAATGACATACGGTCTTAATTTTTTTCTCCGGGAGCGAGCTTCAGTTCCCTCTAATATCAGTTTCCCCTACACCTTGGAACAACAAATTACTTCTCCTGTGCCCTTCAGTACGGGCATAGAGTCTATGAGGAAATTGACATCCTGAGGAGATTAAACGATGAAGTTGGGGTTTAGTTAAATTATGAAGGTTAGGAAGTAAGGACTCCGTGCGGATGATAGTCATGTTAAATTTATTTACCATGTCATTATTGATGTATAGTGGCCACAAGGGTGGTCCATAGCTTTAACATGACTAATGGGCTACTTACTGGAAATCTTGAAAAGTATATCTCTTTATATTTCTCATCTGCTTCAAAAAGGGTAGAAAAAGATCCTGGAGGAAGTGGTGTTTTACAAACAATCCGGCCAAGTTCACCTCTTTCCACTTCTCTGCCATTCTCATCAACGATGTGGACTTAAATTTAAAGGTTAACGTAAGTAAAAGTTAAAAAATTAAAACACTTTAAAAAGTTAAAAATTCTGATTTTTTTACGAAAAACAATAAAAAATAACAATAATAAAAATTAAACCTTTCCTTTATACATTTCCCAGGTAGCTCCTTATTTGCAGTTCACTACCACGAAATGGTTAAAATAAAACTATGAGATGTATTACCATTTAAGTCTCGGTTAAAAAAGTTCATGCTAGCAGTTTTCCAAGACCCACCTCTTGAAATTTACCGGCAGCTCCGACGACCACTACCACCTAATGTCCTCAACTCTAAAAATTTAAAGGGGAGGGCAAAATATTTCAAAATTTATAGTGGGGGGGGGACAAAGTTTCCATTTTTAGAATTTTTTAATGAGAATACCCCCCTAAAAAAGTAATTTCCAATGAAAATACCTGCAGAGAAGTATTTACCATAATACAGAGGGGGTAAAAATCTAGGAAGCACAACCCCTGAATTGACAGAACCTCTTCTATACTTGCCTGAATTCTCACAGAAATTCTGAAGATTAAGGCGAGAATAAGTCCTTTCTGAGGCATCAGACACCCCTGCCATCTACAAAATGACCCACCGACCCTCCTCTACAATAACTAACGAGAAAATATACAACACTGTACATAATTGTGGCAAAAATCAAGTGGATCAGGTTGGTTTATGACGCTTTAGAATAAGTGTCTATATTAACCTTTTATTTTATATGGACCCCTTGATTGTTTTGGTACGGATGCGTCACCATGATGCATTACTTCCATGGAACTAGGAACCTTAATGTATTTTTATTATAAAAATATTTTAATTATTGAATTTCAAATTTATTGAAAAAAATTAAATAGTTTTAAATCAATTGGATATCTCAGTATTTCTATTTAATGGCAATTTTGCTCTAGTGTGCTAAATTTGATTTTGTGATTTTCATTAAGATCACCTCCCCCCCTGGGAGAAAGTATTTTTCCCCTTTTTCGAAAATCAGGTAAATTTTGTCAGGCTTGTAGCTTTTGATCCATGACCTTAAACTTCAAGAATTTTATGTAGCTAGATTCAACGTAAAATGTCTATCATTTTTAATGCATATATTGTTGTCAAAACTCTTCATTTTAGAGTTTTAGTTACTTTTAGTTCTGGTCGCTCCTTACTTACAGTTCATTATCAAAACTGTTAGAAAAACTTGAAAAAACTTAAGTCTAAGCTCACGCAGACACTGCTTTGCTCTTTGTTTGGAAAACAGGTGGAGGGATATCATCACTATGTTTAAAAATAGTCTACCATTCCTACCACTTAAGCAGAAATACAAAACTTGTAATAAATGAAAGAAAGTATGCTGTTGTCAAACCTCAAGAAAAAGTTTTGTCACACCTAACATATTGTTACATATAGTGTTATGTTCGGAATTAGAGTCAGAAAAAGGGCGTCTGAAATCTGTCACGATTTCAGAGGCCTTTCTTTCTGACTCTAATCCCGAACATATCACGCTTCCTTTAAGAATTCTAAAAACCTTTCACTGTTCTGCTGAAGTATGAAAAAAAAGAAATAAGGTTCACTTTAGGCACAGTGCTATGTCTAAACCTCAAGACCCATTCTCACGAATAGGCCATAAATGGTACTGATGACTCGTCCTCTACGGTGAGAAAGCTGTAAATCCATTTCATTTCAACGAATTTCATTGTTCTTACCCCAGGTTATTATGGGAAAAATGAGCTTAGGAAACCCAAGTTATTCTCTGGGCCAAAACAGCTGATGAATTGATGTACTGGTAGAAAGCGACCTCAGATATTATACCACTGATTTTTACTAAGACTCTGGATTACTAGGTACATTTTGGATCTTTTGAAGTGTGGACAAGAGTGTTTTAGGAGCACCAACCTGCAGAGGACGTCCATATACGGCAGTGAGTTTTATACATAATCCTTGCTTTATTTTTGATCTTTCTTAGACTGGAAGTTCTCCCCAGATCTAGTAGGTCTTGGTCACTGTAGAGAAATTTAACCCGTGCGATCGTAATCAAAAAGATTTATCTACTACAGTCTCGGCGCGTACAAAAGCTTCTCCCATTTTCTTTATGTAAACTTGGTTTAAGCAACCCTGTGTATATTTATTAGTAAGAGCAACTTTGAATAATGGTGCTATGATCAAGATCATAGTCTTGTTTCCGTGTTGTCTACTACAGTCTCGGCACTTACAAAAACTCCTCCCATTTTCTCTGTGTAAACTTGGTTTAAGCAACCCTGTGTCAGGGTTGCCACCGACAGTAGGATTTTACTAGATCTAGTAAAAAAAAAAAAAAATCTAGTAAATTTAGAGGATCTAGTAAATTTCCCGAAATCTAGTAAAAAGTCATGACTTATAGTTAACAAAACTTTTTTTTTATTTTCCATGAATTCAGGGAAAAAAATTATCGTAAACATATGACAATTTACAATTTTTGCTTGTCTGTTTTACAATTTACAATTTTGTTTGTCTGTCTCAGAGACAAACAAGCAGTCACCTATTTTCATAAACAGACCCTTCACTTCCGCCGTCTAAAGGTCGAAAAAATCAGCTTTCTGTGTATCAAATCTTACCAACTAAAAATGAAGCTATAATGACACTTGGGTTAGTGATGATTGGGAATCTATTGGAATCAAAACAATAGCCAACCACCCAAGTTTATTAGGTGAATCTCCTCAGTTTCAAAATTTTTATTGAGGAAAAAGGAGCCTGCTGAGGTTTCCGGAATTTATTTCCGGAAACCTCCGGAATTTATTCCGGAGGTTTCCGGACTATGAAAACAAAAGAAAAAGGAAAAGAGAAAAAAAAAGAAAAAAGGAAAAAAATTGTGAAAATCGTATTGATTATCCTCCTATAGTAAAAATCGATGCTTGATGGTGCACGTGCGGCACGCGCAAAATTTTTTTTTTTAGCATTTAGAAAAACAGATGCGATCTAGTAAATTTTTTTCTCTCCGATTTAGTAAATTCTTCCAGGTCAGTGTGGCAACCCTGCCCTGTGTATATTTATCAGTAAGAGCAACTTTGAATAATGGTGCTATGATCAAGATCATAGTCTTGTTTCATACGTTTTTTTTTCCTAAGGGATAGAACAGATTGCTTTTCATTCTTAGATATTAAGGGACAGTAAATCATCCACGATTTACCCCGTAGGGAGGAATGGGGGAGGGTTTAAAATCTTGTTAGCATTCTATAAAAGACGCATTGCTTCAGATATTTGCTCCACTATCCCTATTACATCTATATTTCAATTTTTTAAGTCCACCACAGAAAAGTGAAAAGGGAGTGGTCTAAACCCTTTCCAATTTTATAATCCTACGATTTTCCCCTAAGTATTGACATTTTACATCTAATTTACTTGTTTTTTGGTTTATTTGAACACCCAATACTAATATTTTTACGTAGTGTTTTCTAATTTTTGTTTTTATATTCGGCCCCATCCCTGCCCAAATGTACCCCTTCCATAGAAATATAGATTCAAACACAGATGAGAAGCAACGTTTTTGTTTAACAAATTATCAGAAAAGTTCGGCAAAACAGTAAAAATAAGTAGTTAATTTAATTTATGTTAGCGACGTCTACTGTTCGCGTCTAAAACAATTACGTCTTAAGCATGACGTTAACATCTAACTTTACAAAATCCTTTTAACAAATACCAGCTACGATAATAATTTTTGGAATAGCCTATTTAGTTCCAAAGAATGAGCAGTGAGGTGCTGTATGGTACAGATGATAATATTCAGAGACAGGAGAAACAATTCAAAGTCAGAAAGCTATAAAAAAGGAATTAGATAAATTAATTGTCTCTAGAGCCATATCTCATTCTTTTGGCCAGAAAATTTATGCGTCAGTCGTAAAAACAAAGGGAAATATTTTATGGTCTTTGAGAGTCACCACAGTTTTGGGGACTAAGCAGAGAATGATGTGTCTCCTATGTATTAATTTTGTTTTGGCCACTTCCCATGGAAATGTAGTCAGAAAAGAGTCTTACTTGGTCAAAAACCGAAAATTCTAATTCTTTTTACATGGTAAGAAGGGAATGGTCTTTTTGCCTTCGGGTATCCCCGTAGCCAACTATAGCCTCGGATAGAAATTTAGATATAGCCGTCTTCCTCAGAATAATTGAATGAACCAATAATCCCAAGATGATATGATATATACAGCCCCTGGAGCAAGCACCTTAAATTATGCAAATTGGCCGTTCTTCATACATAAGTTCTGAGAACATGTTTTTCTTCGGTGTCCTATTGCTTTGACACATTGAACGGTCTTTCCCAGACCAAGATACACTTAAAATTTTGACAGGGAGGACGAAAGACATTAGAGGATTGTCAGCCACATACAAGCTGATTTTTTTTTTATTCTGATTGGTTTTTAAAACTGCATCTGTAGGTCCTTGGGTCAAGGACCCTAACTTACAAAAAAAAATGTGTTTGGGGTAAAGGCTTTTGGAAATTAGCACTTTATTTCGATGAGCTTAAAACTCTTTAAGTCCTTTGGCCGTTGGAGCCCCAATAGTGTTGGGCGATATTTTGATTAATCGATATATCGATATTTTTACTTTCGATATTCGATAGATTGATATTCATATTTCGGATCAGTATTTTGCTATCTCATGGATTTGCCCAAGTTCAGTAACGCAAATGGTAAATAAAGGGTATTTTGCATAACTTTTTTTTTCAAAATTCAAATAATATAAAATCAAACAATAACAATAAACTTCGATTACAACGCTACGCTAAAGTTTTTTATTGTTTAAAAAAATAGAGCTGTGAGAACGTCAAACTTTAGCGTAAAGAGCGAGGCGTTGAGGAGGGGACAGCCCCTTTCATATACGGAATAATTTCTGTTCGTTTTAAGTTATAATGTTGTTCCTTACTTTCAGTTAAAAAAAATGTTTTTTTTTATTTAATCTTTGAACATTTTTGAATTAAAGCAGGTTCTGATTTTTGCTCACCGTACATGAATAATTAAAACAAAATTTGCATATTAATTTTACTTTTATTTGGTTAAATGGCTTTCTCGAAACTTGTTTAATTTTATTTACGAGCGTTTTTAATTAGTAATAAATATATGTAACTTACGAATTAACTTACGTAACGAACTTCTAGATTCATATATTTTTAATACGTATATTAGGGGGTTCGCTCCCTAGTCAATACCATGCTCTTTAAGCTAAAGTTCGAATTTTGTTCCAATTCTTTAAAAATGACCCCTTAATCACAAAAGCCGTTAATTAGAATAAATAGCACTTATGAAAGTACTAAAAAATCTTTGGCTTAAAGAGCAAGGTGTTGACTAGTGGGTGAGCCCAATCATATACGTAAATATTTTCTGTTCGTTTTAAGTTTTGATGTTGCTCCTTACTTTCAGTTGAAAAACTTGTTTTTTTATTTAGTTTCAGATCTTTTTCTTTAATAATGCTGGGAAATCTAGCGCCCCCTTCATAACAATGTCCCTTCCCCATGAAAACTTCCTTCATGGAAAGATCCTCCTATATAAGCCCCAACTCACCCCCTCCCTCACCTACCAGAATCCCCCCCCTTGAAAACGTCTGTATACTTCCCAATAACCATTACTATATGTTAACATTGGGTAAAGTTCATAACTTTCAACCCTCCCCCTGGGGACTTCGGGGATTAAGTCATCCTAAAATACATAATTATCATATTTTCGACCATGCTGAACAAAATGGCTATCTCAAAATTTTGATTGGGTGACCTTGGGAAAAAATGAGCGTGGGAGGGGGCCTAGTTGCCCTCCATTTTTTTGGTCACGTAAAAGGACAATAGAACTTTTAATTTCCGTTCCAATGAGCCCTCTTACGATATTCTAGGACCACTGGGTCGATACGATCACCCCTTTGAAAAAAAACAAATAAACACGCATCCGTGATCTTTCTTCTGGCAAAAAAAGAAAATTCCACATTTTCGTAGATAGGTGCTTGAAACATTTACAGTAGGGTTCTCTGATACGTTGAATGTGATGGTGTGATTTTCATTAAATTCTATAGCTTTTAGGGAGTCTTTTCCCCTTCTTTCTAAAATCAGCCAAATTTTCTCAGGCACGTAACTTTTGATGGGTAATACCAAACTTGATGAAACTTATATATTTGAAATCAGCATTAGATTCTAATTCTTTTGATATATGTATTGGTATCAAAATTTCGTTTTTTAGAGTTTCGGTTACCATTGAAACGGGTCGCTCCTTACTTACAGTTCGTTACCACGAACTGTTTGATTTACATTTAAAATTTCGACAAATTCGTCTGATCTTGATGGCATTTTTAACTATATCTATTAAAATATGTTCACAGCGTAAATACAGATTTTAATTATAAATATAGTGCTAATAACTTATGAAATTGACAGTCTAGAGTTAAAAATAATTTCCTATAAATGGTTTATTTGTTCAGTAAACTTTTTTGTAAGCAGTTCCTTAGTACCAACTCTTCATTGTGAATTAAAGCAAAAGGGTCCAAATGATGTATGCCGATTAGGAGAAGGGAACTTGTCCCCTATATTTTTACCCCTTCCCCCTTTATATTTTTACCCCTTCATTAGGTTTTGAAAAACATACTTTGTTGGTATTTTCATTTTAAAAAATTGAAAAACGCCAAAATTGCCCAACTATATTTTGAAAATATATTCCCCCCCCCCTCCCGGTATTTTCATGAGTTTTGCCACTGGTCCAAATGTGTTAATTAACAATTCTATAGAGATCTTAAAATCCCTTAAGAAGTATAGCAGATTCCTCATTCAGTTGTTTTAGAGCCGTTTTTAAGTGTAACAAGTTATCGGTTTAAAAAAAGATGCAATTTTCCCCTAAAAACTATTTAGTTTGAAAAATCAGGTGCACATATTGTCTTATATAGAATCTATATGTAAGCAGCGGCCCACTTGCATAATTTAAGGACCCGTCCCCGTGAACTTTGGGGGTCATAGAATCCTCGGAGGTATATTTATTGGATCTTTTGACTATTCTGAACAAAATAACTATCTCAAAACTTTCGTCCAATGTCTTTGGGATTTAAAGAGGCAGCTAATAATACCAGGAGATGGGGGCTGGTTTCCCACCAACCCATTTGAGTCTTGAAAAGGACCCTCGAACTTCCAATTCTCAATCCGATTAGCCTCCTCGAAAATTTCTTATCGAGGTGACTTGGGTAAACAAAATAATACCTGGAGGCCATATAGCTCTATACTTTATTTAAAAAAGTTTTTAACTGAAAGTAAGGAGTAGCGTCAAAACTTAAAATGGACAGAAATTATTACGTATAAGGGTTGCCCCCTTCTCAAGACCTCACTCTTTACGCTAAAGTTTGACTTTTTCGTCCCAATTCTTTAACAACGACCCCTAAAACACAGGGGCCGTTTAGTTAGAATAATAAGCCTTTTTAAAAGTTCTAAAAAAATGCATATAGAGCCAAATATTGAGAAGGGGGCACCCCCCCTCATATATTTAATAATTTCAGTTATTTTTAGATTTTTATGTTGCCCTTTACTATCAGTTAAGATTTTTTTTTATCTAATTCCTCGATTTAAAAGCCAGGAAATCTAGCTCCTCCTCTACGGAAAATTCCTTCCTGTCGCGGATAATCCCTCCATGGAAAGTTCCTTCCGCGTAAATATCCACCCCCACCAGTTAAATACCCCCCAGGAAATTCCATTCTAGTTGAATATTCCCCTCGGAAATAGTTTTGCGGACGATTCCGGCTGAATTTTCTTTTCAGCAAACTTTCACTTACCCCCCCCCCTCCTTCCATAGAAAATTCTTCACGAAAATACCCCCCACTCCGTAGTAGAAAGTTTCTGCCACAAAAATTTCCTCTGGAGATACTATCCCATGGAAAACTCCACCACGGATAGATAATTCCAACTTTGTAAAAATTCCCTCCCCCGGGCAATTCCCTTTAACGTCTTCACGTGTAAAATCGAGTCGGGAAAGAGAAAGTAAGTCAAATAAAAATAAATTCGTACAGGAATTCTGGAAAATTCCCTCAATGTCAATTTTCTCTTGGAAAGTTCACCACATCCCGAATACTTCCCGCCCCAAGGAAAATTATCCGCTTGGAAAATCCTCCCGCAGAAAATTCACCCCTTCCCTCCGATGAATATCTGTGTACTTCCCAATAACAAATACTATACGTAAACAATGGGCATATTTTACGACTTACCAACCAGTAGAATGTAAGGTACTATTTCTATGGAAGCTATAGCAAATACCATGTTATTCTATGGGAGCTATAGCAATTTGAAATATCATATGGAATTCTATGGAAGCTCTACACCTTTTCAAAGAGAGTCAGTACTCCCTTATCATATGGAATTTGGGTGAAGCTATATACTTTGCTTACGCCCCCGTACCAAACAGGTTTTTCTGGTAGGTAAACAGGTCATTACACTCGGTCATTACACTCTTTGTCAAGAGGATTTACGCAATTTCAAAGTTCAGTGTCTTTTTTTAGTGGTAAACCAAAAAACCGATGTTCCCTTTTTACTCGCCAATATTTTTTGTATATATTCAGGTTTCATATTTGATTCTCCATCAGTTTTGAATAGTTTATATTCGAGATAGCATTACAGGCATTATTTGTAAAAAGCATTTACATAGAAAAAATGGATAATTCTAAGCAATTTCTGGTGAGTAAAAATATTCTCATTATTATATTAAAAAGAATCGATCGGTAATTTGGGGCTAGAATAAAATGTTGATTTTTTTTTAATGTATTAATTGTTACAAAAGCTTCCTTTTTTTTGAGTTTCGGTTTTTTCCTTACTTATAGCTCGTTATCATGTACTGCTGGAAAATGTATTTCAGTGATATTTTAGATCATAGTAGGCTAATGATGCTTTTCGTCTTTAGAAGAAGAATCAAAAAACAATTTAGAATCTATGCTGCTTACGGGGATTGACTGAGCCATGTTAATTAACTTTTCCACTTCCTAAATTTCTATTTATGTCTACATTTGATTGAAATCTGATAGTTTAAAGAGAAAAAAGGCTGTTATACCAAAGAGTTTAATAATTTCCGATTAAATTGACTTTGAGTTTCACAAAATGTTCATAACTGCATGATTAGTAACAATTTTACGCTTGAGTATACAAA
This sequence comes from Artemia sinica, assembly GCA_027921565.1. Classification (NCBI taxonomy): domain Eukaryota; kingdom Metazoa; phylum Arthropoda; class Branchiopoda; order Anostraca; family Artemiidae; genus Artemia; species Artemia sinica. Next base: position 13,914,969 of record CM051273.1, read on the forward strand.
GAGGAAGCTCGCTGAAGGAAGTGTCAGAGACCGGATAATCTTGAATAAGAAAAACAAATCTGTTCTTATTCTAAAAAATCTAAATTTGTAACAATGAGTATTTTATTTTGATAATAAAGGAAAATAAAACTATTTTCAGTTTTTCTCAGTAGGTAGCTTGCAAGCTTAAAGAGCTAAATATATATATATATATATATATATATATATATATATATATAATATATATATATATATATATATATATATATATATATATATATATATATATATATATATATATATATATATATATATATATATATATATATAATGCATTCAAAAACCCTCACCCCCCTCCCCATTTTTTTTAATGTATTAATTGTTACAAAAGCTTCCTTTTTTATCAAGATCAGTGGCTTTTTTTTTAGGAATGTTTTTGAAAATACTTCCAGGCCAGTCTGCATTTACGGTGTGATTTTTTATCAAGATCAGTGGCCTTTTTAGGGAATGTTTTTGAAAAAAGTGCTTAGCTTTCGATCAGTAATTTGGAATTAGAATAAAATGATGATTCTTTTAATGTATTAATTGTTACAAAAGCTTCCTTTTTATTACAGTGTGATTTTTTTATCAAGATCAGTGTTTTTTTTTTTAGGGATGTTTTTTGAAAATATTTCCAGGCCAGTCTGCGTTGAAGAATCTCTTCCTGAAATTTAATGCGTTCAAAACCCTCACCCCCCCCCATTTCCTCAAAAATAAAATTTGTTACCTTATAACCCTATTTAATAAATAACATTGTTAGCTTAGCTATCCTTTTAATTTAACGGACCTTATTATCTCATAGGAGGGGGGGGATTGACTGAGCCATGCTAATTAACTTTTCCACTTCTTAAATTTCTATTTATGTCTACATTTGATTGAAATCTGATAGTTTTACTTGACTGTCACATGCAATTCTTCTCCATATTGTTTAATAAGGAACGCAAATACTGCTTTTTAAGTTTGAATTTACAAATACAGTCACGGAAGCATGGACGTAGGAGGGGGGGGGGAGGGCGGAGGGAGGGAGGAGCAGTTTATAAAAGGTCCTCCATCTCACTATAAAAACCCCTGATTTTGAAATCAAGATGTTTTTTACACTACTTTAGATGTCTAACATAAACTGAATTATTTTCCAAAAACCCAAAATGCATTTTTGCTACATGCTAAATTTTTGTCTTTTTTTTTAAAGGAAGAAGAGACGTGCAATAATCCCCCTTCTGAGAAGAAAGCGAGATATGGCGAACCTTCATTAATACAGATCGCAAGGGCGTCTGTTATCAAATTCGCTGGAAAAGTTACACGCGATCTGGACCATCCATCGAGCACCCAACTTATAGTGACAGAGCCCTCTGACCCCCGCGTTAGCTCCATGGCAACTGGAAGGAAGTTGAAAAGGGAATGGGCTACTTTATACAATGTCTCAGCTCAGCCTACTGAGCTCGACCCCCTTCAAGTTTTGCAAAGGAGTTCAGATATAGAAGTCCAGTCAGAATTTGTAAGTATATACATAATTTTTTCTATCCCTATTTTCAAAAATAAGACAAAATTTTCTCAGGCGCATAGCTTTTGATGAGTTAAAAAACTTAAAATTTGTTTCTAAGCTATTTCATTTTCTTTCATTAACCAAATTAGCAATATATATATAAAGGAGTGCTTATACGCATTTCTATAAAAAAAAAACTTACCTTGTAACTTCTAACCAAGATACATTCTAATGCAATAATTCCTTTTAAACAAAAAAAAAACGATTTGGTATTTCACGGTCGGCAAGCCACCCTTAAACTGATATTATTGCGCTACAACCATTTGCATTGTATCAGATCGTCCCATCGCTTTGAATTGTAAATGGGTTTCCTGTGACAGGAAGAAGGTTTTAGTAATCTCCAATTATGGGTTTCACATACGAAGAAAATATTATTATTTTGAACCAACTCAGGCAATTATTTTCGTTTTTGAAAGGTTCAAGAAAAGAATTTGAGACTGTTCTATTTGAACAGTGTTTTGAAGTCCGATACCCCCTCAACTCGGAAAGGGTATCGATCCTCCTACCTCGAAGGAAGCTCCCGGTTCCCAAGGGTTCTCCCCGGGAGGGGTTTGGGGAGGGGGGGGGGGGCTCTAAAAAGGACCATCCAACATTTTAATTGTTGATATGGATGGAGAAAAAAGTTCTTCTCTCTTACAAAACATTTATTTAGCCCAGGTCGAAAAAATCCGTTGGCAAAAGACAGAGGAAAATACGGATTATTGAGAAAGTAACAACACCACCAACCGCCGACATATGGAGTTCGTGTCCTTTAACTGAAGCCGAGGAGCAAGTGTTCGTACAGCATACTGCGTCAGTCGAACAATGGTCAAATTTCATTAACAGTTATAATGAAGAGGCTCAAACAATCGAATTGGGCTCATATTTTGCGTTTAAAAAAAAAAAATATTTGGAATAAAACCATTAATTTTTTCTATCATTCTCTTGTTCTAACTTACCCTTCTAAGAATAAGACTACATTTTCCCGACAAAAAAAAATATATTTTTTAACATGTTCAGTTGACATTATGAAAGACATAAGGCAATGTAACTTTTTTTTCTTCTTCTTTTAATTGTTCAGGTGGTGGTGGGACAATGACTATGAGAAATTGACAAAGTTTATTAACTATAAAATAATGATTATTTTACATAAAAAATAAAACTTTTTTTTCTACAGATTAAAAATATAGCACTCCCAGTGGCACCATCGAGTGATGATGCAAGTATATTTACAGAACCAATTCTGTCACCACCAGCAGAGTTCAGGGATGAACCTACACTGGTTCTAGATAATATGAAGTAGCATGAGGGATTCCTTAATGATGTTTTTGGGGAAATGGCCAGCCTGGAGGACTTAACTTGTGATATTGACATGCTTGAGGACCCAGAGTGGGCAGATAGTTTCATGCGTGAATATTTAGATGATGCTACAAGTAAATCTGAACCGGGTCCTCATAACGAAATTCCATCAGAGGACAATACAGGCTGGCTCGACCAATTGTCCCCAAACACCTTAGAATATGTACTAGGGGACCTCATGTCACATCCCTCCAATGTGATTGAACAGACTGGGAGTGGTGTTATTGACAATTCCCTGTCACCCTCCTCCACCATTCCGCTTAATAGTAGTAGTAATACAACATCAGCTCATTTTTCCAGGGACATTTTTAATGAGAACTTTATAATTAGTGAATTGAGTCCTGAACAAACAGGGTCAGGACATCAAAACAGTACTACGTCCCCGGAATTGCCTGATTTTTATCTGTTAGAATCTGCTCTAGGTCATTTGCAAACATACAGGGTAGATTTTAGCCTTCCCGAGGAAAACGCTGGCATTATTTTAACTGACCCCGTGAAAGTTCTCCATAGCTATATCGACAAAATTCGAGCGCAAATTGAGATTCAGATCCAGAAATGGGGAGGTCGAGGGGGAATTAAAGCATCAGTGAATCAAAAAGTTTATTTACAAAAGGGGACATCCGGGGACATTTTTTATTTTCATTTTTCGACAGGCAACCAGACTTTCTACCCAGGTCTAAACGAATTTGAAGACAATTTTTTCAACTGGGTAAATAAACTAATTTCAACTTTGGATACATTTAATGAGAGGGGGAGTGGTTCCACCATTTTATACATTGAACGCATGGATCTGAATCTCAGTAGATTTAAAAAAAACTTTATTTTAAGGGGGGCGGGGGCTGCTCGACGAATAAAATGCCACCCAGATTTGTCGACTACAGGAGGAGTTCAGGGTTTCAATTTTGACACTGGACTTCAATGCTTTAAGTATGCATTTTTAGCGGCGGCCCATAAGACATTATATAATGAGTCAACAATGAAAAATCTTGACAAACTTGCACGTAACGGTGGAAAAAATTTCCCTAAAGTAAATTTTGATTGTTTAGAGGGAAAATATCCGGTGTCCTTTAAAGAAATAAGCATATTCGAGATAGCAAATGAAAATCTTGGGGTGGGGGTAGTTGTTCTCCAGTACGACACTGAATTTGTAGATGGGGGGAAAAAACCGAATAAAAAAGGGGTTTTGTACTCAGTGAGGACACCGATGGCGGAAAATGTTAAAAATTGGGTATGGGTTATTTACGAACCTCCCAAAGATGTAAATTCTTATGGTCATTTTTTCCCCGTTACGGCGATAAGTCGACTCCTATGTCAAGGCAAGAACAAAGGAGAACGTTTCTATTGCCCCATGTGCCTCTCCCCATTTAGATCCGAGCGAACGTTTTCAGATCACATGGGACATTGCAAACTTCATGGAAATCAGAGAATAGAAATGCCGGCAGAAGGCAAAGACATTTTACAATTTAAAAATTTTCAAAATTCTCTTCTGCAATCTGATAAAGTGTCTTTGGATTGTGAAACAAGACTGGTTGAGGTATCAGACCCATCAAGGCCAAATATAGTCAAGGAACACAAACTAGTTGCGTGTTCCTATGCACACGCCCGTCGCGACGCCAACAATAAAATGCAATTGGAAGAGTTTTTTTTACTATGGACGAGGAGGGCAGTATGGAAAAGCTATTGGTTTCTTTAATAAAAACGGCAAACAGGGCAATTTCACGATTACGTCATACTAATTATCCGATGACATTGTCGGATAAAGAGCAACTGGCGTTGGAAAAGGGAACAATTTGCTGGGTGTGTAGGGGTGCCCTTGCCCCAAAAGACGCGGTGCAGGACCACAATCACCTTATTGACCCAAATTCAACGGGAAAAAGTAACTTTCGGGGGTGGGCTCACAATTCGTGTAATTTAAAAATTAAACAACAACTTTTTCTACCGGTTTTTATACATAACTCTAACTACGATCTGAAGTTTGTGCTACCTGCATTGGCACATCTTCAAAGAAATGGAACAGTGGATGATGATGCATGGGTGATAGACAGCTTTACGTACAAAATCATACCTAAATCCGCAGAAAAGTTGCTTGTTTTGGAATTTATGTGGAAATTTGTTGAAGCCGGTGTTGAGTACACGAATAAAATTCGCTTTTTAGATTCCTACAGTTTTTTCCCCAAATCATTGAGCGAATTAATTCAAGTGCAGAAAAACGATGACGGCAGCAATGCTTTCCCCCTTCTCAAGCAACAATTTCCAAATGATTTATATGATTTGTTAACGGTCAAGGGCATCTATCCTTATGATTATTATTGTTCCATGTCGAGATTCGCCGAGGAGGCTATTCCTCCAATTGAATCGTTTTACGACAGTCTTCACGATCGTAGTTGCACCCCGAGGAATACAGTTTTGCTAAAAAAGTTTGGGCAGAGGGAGGGTGTAAAAATGGATTTGACTACTGCAAGCTGTATTTGTCGAGTGACGTGTTAACTTTGTTAGACATTATGTGTAAAAATACGGATAAAATCTATGAGGAGTTTAATCTTGATTTGGGCTATTATTTTTCTTCGCCTCATCTAGTGATGGACCTCATCCTGAAAATTAGTGGGGAAAAAATCGGGCTAATCACTGACATTGATCAGCACCTGTTCATCGAGAGGTCAATGAGGGGGGGTTTTGTTTTTCACGGAGACCGTATCTTGGAAACTGATCCAACGGGGGAGAAGACGGGGACAAGATCAAATGCAGTTTTCCTCGATATGAATTCTCTCTACCCCTCGGCCATGTGCCATTATGCACTACCTTGCGGCGACTATAAATGGCTCAATGACCCTCAAGCTCCCCATTTCCCCAACATTGACAGTGTTGAGGAGAATGGACCGGTTGGATGGTTTTTTGAAATTGATGGAGAGATACCAGTCGAGCTTCACGATTCAGTAAAGGATTTTGTTTTCCCGTGTATCAATAGACCTGTGACTAAGGACTCTTTGAGCCCTCGCAATAGGCGTTTAGTCGAGTTGGACGGATTGCATTGGGCGCCTTCAAAACAAAAACTTATTGCTGACCTTCTGCCGAAAAAAAACATAGTTGTACATCATGTAGCGTTAAAATGGATGCGTAACAATGGTTTCAACGTCACAAAGGTTCACTGAGCACTCGAGTTTAGTCAAAAACCTTATTTGAAAACGTTTGTTGACACTTTTGTCGGCAAACGTTCTGCAGCACAGACGAAAGCCGAAAAGAAATTTATAAACTCATTTTAAATTCGGCTTTCGGCAAAATGTGTGAGAGTGTTCGCAATAGGAATCGTTGTGACGTTGTGACCGATCCAGAACAATGTGCTCGAATTATTGCCGATCCCAATTACACTTCCTTTACAATCATTGGCCCGGACATGGTACTTTTGAATAGGAAAAAAAGACGCATTGTCCTGAATAAAAATATTGCAGCAGGCAGTGCTATCTTGGAGATCTCAAAAAAGCTCATGTTGGAATTCTACTACAATGTGGTTAGGGTACAGTGGCTGGAAAAGGGGCAAGTAGAGGTCTGCTATGGTGACACGGATTCTCTACTGCTGAAAGTAAAAACATCAAATCTAATTGATGATTTGGCGCACGGTGAAATTATCAGTTCACGGATGGACTACACCAATTGGAGTGGTGATCTTTACCCTGAGCTAGTAAAACGTCGGGCGCCCAATCAACTTTTATTTTTTAAATCTCAAACGGGTAGCGACTTGATTTCCCGTGGTATGTTTGTAGGTCCGAAGGTGTACTTTATTCAGACATACGACGAGGAAATCAAGAAACGTTGCAAAGGAGTACCCACGCGCTATGTGGACAAGAATTTCGACATGAACATTTATAGGAATTGTATTGTTGAAAATGCAATTCCACGAGCCAAATTGTTGGCAATTCGTTCATTGAACTACAGGAACTATACTGTAAATGTAGAGAAAATAGCCATGAGTACCATTTCCGACAAGGTCTATGTTTGTCAAGATGGTGTGACCATCCTCCCCCTTGGACACTATTTAACTTCAGACCGGACCGAATGTATTGCCCACAGGGAAAGTCTCGGTTTAAATAAAGTCCTGTAACTAATTTCCTAAAAACCTTTGGGGGGGCCTCGCGGTGGGGGGGGGGGCCTCGCGGCCCGGGGGGGGAGGCGGCCGCCGCCAGCGCGGAGGGCGCTCCGTCACCAAAGTTATCTTTTTTTTTTGGACTTGGAGCAGATTTTTTTTTTCAAGTGCCATCTCTAATTTAATGTTTTTTTTTCTCTATAAACAAAAAAAATGTGTTTTTTCTCTCTCTGTACCCATGTAAATGTTGCTGTTGTATTTTTTTTATTATAAATAAATTTTAAAAAAAATGTATTTTTTCAAGTGCTCTCTCTAATTTAACGTTTTTTTTCTCTATAAACAAAAAAAAAGTGTTTTTTTTCTCTGTGTGTATACCTATGTAAATGTTGTTGTTGTATTTTCTATTATGAATAAATTTAAAAAAGTGTATTTTTTTTCAATGTATTGTTACATTTTTATGTGCATATAATAAAAGAAAAAAATATGATTCTTTATTCGTCTTTGTCTTTGTCTTTGTCTTCTTCTTGAAGAACAGAGTAGCAGGGGAAAAAATTATTTAGTCATTAGACAATTAGGGTCTACAGTTAGTTGTCCAGGTGAACTGTTGAAAGGAACATGTATCAATTTAAAACACCGTTCAGATCGTTTCTGTGTGGGCCCTCAATGTCGGGTAAAACAACACTCTTAACTAAAATAATTAAAAATTGTGATAAAATGTTTGCGGAAAAGCCGAAAAAAATCTACTATTGCTATAGTATTTGGCAGGAGTCATACAATAAAATAAAAGCAATTGCTGGTGCCATGGGATCGATGCAGATACAGTTCATACAGGGACTTGATGTTTTCAACATTATTGAACCAAACTCTTGGCTGATCATTGACGATCTGGCTGAATCTATTGAACAATGGTCCCAGCAAATGTTGCAATTGTTCACTGTTCGCTCTCATCATGAACAGATTTCCGTTACTCTGGTTCTACACAATCTCTTTCATCAGAGCAAATGTATGCGAACACTTGCTTTGAACTGTACCTACTATATCATCTACAGAGTTGTTCATGATTCTAGCTCGCTAATAACCCTCAATAAACAAATCTATCCAGGTGCCCCTAAATTTCTGCTCTCGGCATACAATCAGGCAACTAATAAACCCCACGGTTATATCCTGCTGGATCTTAATCAAAATACACCCGAGGATCTGCGTGTAGTCACAGATATTTTCGACAATGAAATTACAGTATATCTCCCGGTGAACACTAAAAAGACCTATTAGTCGCTATCATGACACTGAAGAAACTACATGAAAATAGACACTTGTTTTCAGTTCTAAGCACTTCAAAACCTCAGCTTAGAAAAGCAATACTCAAACACGGTATTGACAATGATTTCATTAATCTAATATCTGAACTTTGTTTAAATTTGACCGAGGGTAATGTTCAACTACCAGAAGTAGTTAAGCAACAGGCAAAGCAACATCGTTCCATTGTACGTACATTGGCCTCTAAAAAGAAAGGAAAGAATTTTAAAAGGAAACGACTTCTTCAGGCGGGCGGTAGCTTTTTCACGCTTTTACTGCCAATAATTGCAGGACTTGTAAACAGTTTTCTCTAGATGGCAAAACCCTATAAATTGACTTCAATAGAACTCGCTCTCTCACCCGTCGAACACTTTGAGGACAATCTGAGTAAATTCCTCGACAATGAAACTATTGATGATGATAAAAAACTGATTTTACTTCAAGATGCACTTCGCCGAGTGGACAAACACTATCGATCAAAGCCCACTGCTGCTGCTGATCCCAAAAAAGAATCATCTCCTCAAGAATCTCCTGCTGTTGGAACACAATTAAAGAAGGAGGAATTGGATTCAATTGTATTGAAAATTGGAAATCTAATGCCCCACTCATATCGTGAACAAAGTAAACGACTCCTAATCTATCTCTTGGAAAGTGATCAAATTCAAGTTGAGAGCAATGGGGAAAGGATTATAATTCAGGGCAAGAGCTATAATCTACTTGATTTAATGTATGACATGGTTACAAATCGTAAAGGACTATTATCATTTGACACTCATCTATACAACTTTCTAAATACATTAAACTTCCCCAAAAGTCTTATTGGCAATAGACAAATTCTAAAAAAATTAAATGAACGTGCATCTTCATCATCAACATTAAAAGATGAACTTGAAGCAGAAGAAGATTTTAAATCAATTTTGGAAAATACTAGCACACCACTGATAGCTAGACAAAAGCGAAGACGTATCAAGTCAACGTCTCCGCCACCAGCAGCAGCAGCCAGTATACAAAAGGGTAGCGGACGTTACACAACGTGTTTACGTTCAAAATGGCTGAAGTTCTGAAAGGTGTTTATGAAAATATTGGCGAGGCGGGGAGTTTAAGTTCCCCCACAACTCTTTCCAAAGTCACGGGTGTTCGCACTAAAAGAGTACAAGACTATCTACAAAATGAACCAAGTTACACTCTGCATAGAAATCATAGACTTCGTGCCAATCAATATCGAAAAACTAAAGCCTTTTACCCATTGGATATAATGCAAGCAGATCTCCTGACTCTAGATGAGCTTCAAAGACATCACAATACACCGTACAAGTACATTCTACTTGCAATCAGTGTTTTTAGTCGCTATGCATATGCAATTCCATTGCGATCAAAGAGAGGTGTTGAAGTTGCTCAGGCCATTGAAAGTATTCTCGAAAAGGATTCATATAAAAAAATTCAAACGGATCGTGGTAGTGAATTTGTTAATCCTCATGTTGCAAAAGTACTAGAGAAATATAGTACACTGCTCTATCATAGTCACAGTCCTATAAAGGCTGCATTGGCCGAACGATTGATAAGAACTATTCGACTTTTAATTTCAAGATATTGTACATTGAAAAATACGCCGGCTTTTATTCATGATCTAGATAAAATCATGTTGATTTATAATCAACGACCTCATCGATCATTGTCCAACTCTACACCAACGGAAGTTCATCATTCGGATCATAATACAACTGACACCTTTCTTAAACAATATTCCAATGAATGAAAGGCCAAGAAGAAGAGGAAAAATAAATTCAAGGTTGGTGATACGGTTCGAATTAATAGAACAACTAATGTTTTTGAAAAGGGGAACTACTTGTGGTCCACTGAACTTTTTAAAGTGGCAAAAATCCTAGACACTAAACCCATAACTTATCGCCTGCGTGATACCAAAGATGAAGAGATTCTCGCCGGCTTTTATGACTATGAATTGCAAAAAGTTAAAAATGCTAGTGAAATCTATCAAATTGAAAAGATATTAAAGACACGTACTCGCGGGGGTAAGAAACAGTTACTTGTTCGCTGGCTAGGATACAACTCTGATTTTGATTCTTGGATTGGTGTTGAAGATATTGACAATGCCCAATGATTTCTATGTAACTTTCATGTCCAACGTTTCCGATCCTCTCTACAATGACTTGAATACGACAAGTGATTTTTGGACAAAACTCTCACCCGCCATCAAATTTGACGGTGCATATGAAGTGGCCCTTGTCGACTGTATTCTCAAAAATACCTATGACATCCTGAGAAAGGATCGTAAATATGAAATAAAAATTAGACCGTTTGAATTCGGTGATGAAGGTGCAATGGCAACTTTTGACTCTAATCAGTACCCTATTGCTAACATCCCCTACAGGGAATACAATAACATGCATGAACTGTGTCGAGTTATCAACAAAAAAATTGCAAGTCGAAAAAAAGGTGGTTTCACTTTCAATTACTCGACGGAACAAAGGAGAATTTATGTTACCAATCCATTTGAGAATGAAAGAATTTTCCTCAATGAGAATTTACGTGAGGTTCTTGGTTTTAAAAAACGTATTATTAAGACAGAAAATTTCAGTGGTAGTGACCATGTTATCTATGCAGACTATGCACCCAGCTTCTCCACGGACACTTGTATATTTCTCTACGCTTCATTTGTGGAAACATCTCGGGTTGGTAATTCAAATGTTCCCCTCCTACGAGTTCTTGAACGAAAAACCAATCAAGAACATGTTCACCACTACAATATAAAGCATCTTCAGTATATTCCCGTAAACACTTCCTATTTGGAACTCTGTCAGTTAACACTAAGAACTGAATTAGGTGATCCAATAGCAATTTCAAAAGGCTTAGCAGTGATTACATGTCATTTTCGACCTATTGTCAACGACAAAGACGGTACAATCACCTAAAAAAAAAAAATGAACAATAGAAGAATTCCATTTGTCTGTCCCGATATTGACTGTTATGTTGGTGCTTTGAGTCCACGTCAAATAGGCAATGGATTGGACTACTACAAGGGGCGTACTACAATGTCTGGCTATGGTCTTGGTAGCTGGTTTGCTAAGCTATTTCGTTCTGCACTACCCCTTGCCGGAAAATATCTTGTACCTGCTGCATCAAATTTTGCAGCCTCCACACTACAGGACTGGGGGTCGGGCAAGAATTTCAAGGAGAGTGTTAAAGAAAATATTAGATCTTCAGCAAGAGCCGTTGGCGAACAATTAAAATCTCGACAAAATGGGGAGGGATTGAAAAGGATGCGTTCGCGTCATTCACTCATCAGTCTCCACCCAGGCAGGAAGCAAAGGACATCAACAAGGACTTTGAGAAATAAAACAACAAAGACCAATAAGCAGAAGAAGAAAAAGAAAAAGATTGTTAGATCAAAGAAGGATTTCTTCTCTTAAGATGACTTATCTCCCCCACAAGGAATCATATCCATCAATCACTTCCTCATTGAATCTATTCAATGCTGAAAATGTTGATGTCAGTGTCAAGTATGGCTACTATGAACAATTTCACCCTCAACAACCCCTCTCGGAAAATATACACTTTCAAATATTTTCCAATGAAGACTATTTCATTGATTTGTCGTCAACATTTATTGATTTAAATGTTGTGGTGAAGAAAAAGTCAGATAATACAACTCCAAATGCCGGCGATGGTCTCTCCTATGAAAACTGTATTCTGCACAACCTATTCAAACAAATTAATGTATTTATTAATGGGACATTGGTGAGCACTAGCAATAATTTATCCAACTATGCAAGCTACATACAATTTATGATGATGACGCCAAAGGCGTACAAGGAGATGAGAGGACAATCATTGGGCTATGAATATCGAACAGGTGTTGATACTGACGGTGAGTTGACTACTGCAGTGACCCAGGAGTATCATCTAGTTGGAAAATTAAATCATGAGATATTCAATATATCCCAATGGCTACCCCCCAATGTCAAGATTGACATAAAGTTACAGATGGCCCCATCGAATTTCATTTTGAGAAAAACACTTCCTGCAGCACCCGATGCAAATGTTATTATCACATCGGCAATTCTCCACGTCCGAAAACAACAAGTTATGAGCTCTGTTGCATTGGCAGTGGAAAAGCTAAGAGCCAATGGTAACAACATTAAACTTCTTGTCCCCCATACAATCACTAATCAACGTCACATTGCCACCGGTTCTCGTAGCTATAGCGATTCATCGTTTATCAATGGAGAAATCCCTTCAAAATTGGCTTTGGCCTTTGTGAAGAGTGGCAGTGCCGTTGGATCCTGGACTGAATCCCCCATGATTTTAATTTTTTCGGTCTATCTAGTCTTGTGTGCAAAGTGAATGGTATTCCACTGTACACTCTATCATTTGATAAAAAATCCTATAGAACTCTGTACGAGTTGACCATGCAATCCCTAGATCATGACTCTCAACTATTTGAAAATGGAATAACCGAATCAATGTTTTCAAAAAATCATGGGGTTATTGTTTTGGACTTGTCAGGCACACAGGATATGAGCATAGTACGAACTGGGAATGTACGTTTAGAGTGTACATTTGCCGATGCTCTGACTGAGAGTATCACGCTAATATCACTGAGTCAATTTGAAACCTATTGGGAAATCACACCCGACGGCAGTGTTCTACTAGACCTTGCACCATGAACACAAATCAAATAATCAATGTATTTAGTATGGATCCATACATGTCCCAATACAAGTCCTATTGCATACCCTCGGACTTCATTGAAAAAATTCCAAGTGTTAACAATACCCTAATCATTGTTAATAGCAGTCCATCGACTTTGAAGACCGGTCATTGGCTATGCATCTTTCAAACAGCGAAGAATATTGAATTTTTTGATCCTCTTGGCCTATCGTATAAATTCTACGTTCCATACATCAGCAACTTTATTGAAAGCAGTGGGAAAACCATTATTCAAAATCAACGAAGAGTACAGGATTTAACGACTAAGACATGTGGCTTTCATGCACTACTCTTTTTCATGTTCAGATGTCGTGGCTACACCTACAAACAATTTCTCAACATCTACGTTGACTTACCTCAATTGAACGACTTTCTAGTGGAGAATATACTTACAAGTGTATTTAATATTGATTTTAGTGCCCTAAGAATAAAATGTTCTAAAGATGTATGTGAAATTGTTTATTAATAAAAAAAAAAAATTATATACATGATAAAACGACTTTTCTACTCTTTAGATTTCATCCACTACTAGGTATTTGTCGACAACAACTAGTGCAGGTAGATTATCTGAATTCAAAGTGTACTGATCCTGATGTACTGCAATGTCAGGGTCACATTTTCTACAGTAGAGTGTGACTTCACTCTTGTCATATCTCTTTGTATAGTCAATGATACTATTCGCATTCATTCTATAGAATTCACATGTTTCAATTTGTGTATTTGAAGCAATTTCACAAACAGTGTCCTCAAGTGTCGAATCACATTCTGTCACTGCCAAATAAAAATCAGTGGGCTTATAATCAAAACACCCAGTGTCTTCACAACAATGACGTAAAAACCATATTCTCTTGTTGTTCCAACAGTTGAATCGTTGACCTGGTTCCTCCTCCCAGAACAATCTAAAACCACGACGATACCAATCTCGTAGCAATAAACTAAAATCCCGGTTAGGATTCTTTCCAATCATACCAGGATATGTACTCTCCCACTGCTTACATTTTTCATAATGACAATTGGAGCATAGGTGGCCTCTAGGATGAGAGTCACACACCTCTTCAAGACAGGAATTACAACCTTTAATTTGTACAGCATATCCTCTATGCAATTTACACGGGTTGCATAATCTACACTTTTCATCATACTCCTCAATCATTGTGCAATTCTCACATGATGACCAACTGCCCAGTGAGTACATACATAATGGACATGTATGGAACATTTTGTCATGTGTTGACGCTCTCGCTGCCACAATGAAACTGAGCTAGCAACATCAAAAAATTGCCTGAGATAGAGAGAGAGAGAGAGAGGAGTAAATCATCCTTGAGCACCATCTTTCTTATGAAAAAAAAGTCCTAAATTTCTAAAAACTAATGTTTAAAAGCATATCCACAATATCATTTTGCTGTGTCGTGATCAATATATCAATAAATTGTGTAAATGCATTTGGACCACGATGTAGAAGCTTCATACAATAGTCTAATGATGGAGAATCAGTTTTCATTATATCGACAAGCATTCCCCGAGAAAATATCTTCCTTTGAATAGACAACTCTAGAAAATCATCATCTAGAATCAAACGTTTTTCCATAAGAATTAGATTCCTCATGATTCGATCTTTCTCGAATCTATCCATTTTTTAGAGTCCTAACTCTCTCACAACCAACTTCAGACTAATCAGAATCTCGTTTTGTACTCTAAAAAAAATATACGCTTGTCTACTTTAGAAAAAAAGAAAAAATACCATTGATTTAGAAACAGTTTTATTGAACATAATTACAATAATAATATTCACTGATGCATTTTGTTCTCATCAATATATTTCGATAGAACATCTAATGCTGACCGAAGTTTATTTATATGGAGAATATTTACTTTTCCAGCAAAACACAGCTGTTCCTCCTGCTTAAATTTGCTTAATGATATCACGTATCTAGCATACATAGTGTCCCATTCAAGACATAGTCTACAACCAGCAGTTATTTCCACAGCTACATTAGGTACTCGTATATCGTTGCTGCTGCTGCTGTCGGTTCCATCATTAATCTCCAATAGTGTAAATGCACCACTCATTTTTTTTTTCTCCACTAATATCCTCTCAAATAAAAACTATTCTCTTTGAATCCAATTCTCTTACTAATATGAATTGTAGTGAAAACCATTCCTTTTATTCAAATCCTAATCACCAATCAAGTTATACTCGTTCCTCTTGGCAAAGAGTGTGATGACCTGTAGAATAGGACTACTAGAAGAACCTGTTTGGTACGGGGGCGTAAGCAAAGTATATAGCTTCACCCAAATTCCATATGATAAGGGAGTGCTGATTCTCTTTGAAAAGGTGTAGAGCTTCCATAGAATTCCATATGATATTTCAAATTGCTATAGCTTCCATAGAATAACATGGTATTTGCTATAGCTTCCATAGAAATAGTACCTTACATTCTACTCCAACCTTTCTCCAGGGGCTGTGGGGGGGGCCATATTATCATCAATAATATAGTTAATGGACTTTCAACTATGCTGATCAAAATGGCAGCACAATTATGCTGACAAAATTTTGACCAGACGATTTTGAAGAAAAAAGGGGGGTAGGAAGAAGGCTTGTTGCCCTCCAGTCTTTTTGGTCACTTAAAAAGGGAATTAGAACTTCTTATTTCCGTTCGAATGAGCCCCTTCCCCATATTCTACGTTTATTGGCTCGATACGATCACACCTGGAAAAAAAAACACACATCCGGGATCTTTCTTCTGGCAAAAAAATACAAAGTTCTACGTTTTTGCAGATGTGAGCTTGAGACTTCTACAACAGGGGACTTTTAGGGGATGTTTCTCGCCCTTTTCAAGAAACCGGCAAATTTTCTCAGGCTCGTAACTTCTGATGGGTAACACTAAACTTAATGAATATTTTATATTTGGAATCAGTATAATAAGCCAATTTTTTGGATTTACTTACTGATACTAAATTCCGGTTTTTTAGTTTCGGTTACTATTGAGCCTCGTCGCTCCTTTCTTACGGTTCATTACAACGGACCGTTTGATCAGTGCTAGTGTGCTGCCTATGATAAAACTTTTATTCGTTACAGTTTGGCTGCTGTTGACAAAATGAATGATTTGAAAGCAGATTAGTCAGTGTATTTCCTTGAGCCACAAATCAGAGGCCAAGGAAGCCAGTTTGCATGACCAGACAAATTTCGGTCATCCTTGAACTAAAATAAAGTGAATAAGATTTGTAATCCTTAATGCCCTTTCTAACTAGCTAGTATTTTCAAGATAATCCTTATTGAAACCCACAACGCAGCCAAATTATTTAAACGAGCCGTAAAGCGACAATTTGACCTCTCCTGAAGAAAAAATGGACTACTATATTCAAGTTTGCATCCGTTATAAGGAACAGTTCCCTTAAAAAAGAAAAAAAACTGAGCCAGATTATTGTTAAATAATCTTGGCTTAAACAAATAAAAATTTTTAAGGAACAGTTCTGTTAAAAAAAAAGAAGAAACTGAGCCTATCTTTAAAGCCTATACTGGCTTTTAAAATATATATATCTTTTTAAAGGAACGGTTTTGTAAAAAAAAAAAGAAACTGAGCCAGATTAATGCCAAGTTTTGAAGTTAAGAGCCAGATGCACACATGGATCACGAGCAAGAGTTTGGCCACTTTTCAGTTAAAAGAAAAGAAAATGGTTTAAATTATCACTGCTCATGATGGAGAAATGAATTAACCAGATTTATTTGCACAAATTTGAGATTGAAGTGGAAAAATTCAAGTTGGACTGATGAGCCAGAATTTCATCACCCCTGGTGTAATTGGAATAAGAAGAAAAGAATATAAGAAAAGAAAGATCTCAATATGTCAATATTCACGTCAAATCCTTTCTTTCTAAGAATTAATTTCTTTGCTTCACAATCTTTTTATTGAAATTTCTTATGTCACTCTAAGAAAACTGGCATTTCTCCAATGAGCATTTATCGCTTTATGAGAATTATTTTATAAGGAAATTAATTTTATTATCTAGAAATTTTTTAAGGAGGTAGCCATGACAGAACCTTGTAACAGACCAGGATAAGGACTGCGTGATGAAAGTTTATAGCAGCTTAACCACACTATGGTAACACTTTTCTAAAAAAAAAAAAATACAACTACAGCGTCTATATCACCATAATCTGGTGAGCTGGACTATGTTCAATTTTCAACCGCATATTTTATGGACTAATCACAGCGAAAATTTGTGGCAGATTGTTTGAAGTTAGTATGGATGGAAGCTTGGAACGACGACGTTATCGAAAACAGCTATCCTAGATCTATCCCTAATCTCCTATCTCTAAGCTAAGTCTCGCAAAAGTGGTAAGACATTACAATAGTAAAAATACTTAGGAACAAATTACTGTTGATATAAGCATATCAAGCTCTAGTCATTTCAATTATTTTCTTCTCTAGAAAAAGCGACTTGAAAAGGTCAACAATGAACGCTGATAATTCATTCCTGACTCTTGGCTTTCTTCACCAGCAGGTCAGACCATAACATGGTTCAGTTAACAATTGTAGTAGACATAATTGCAATTCAGAAACGCAACGACCTTTTTGATTTGCAGCAAAATATTAAAATTACTTACCATTCCATCCAGGTACAGGTCTTCCACTGCTATCTCTTGGCGGTCGAGGTGAGTCTCCTAATCCAATGCAGGCTGATGTTATTGGATGACCGGTTTCGGTTTGCCACCAGTTATCTAACAGAGGAACCTAAAATTTCATATCATACTTAACTAAAAACATCGATAAATACAAAGACCCAAATATTTCTTATTTACTTCAGTTTTATAGAGGTGATATATATGATACTTCTAGTGAAGTCGTTTGAAGAGTTTTTTGTTTCAGCATCTTTATCTTTTTTGACAAGTAATAATAGTTTTGAAGATATATTTAGTTCAAAGTCAAGAATTTAAATTATCAATAATTTCATCTGAAGTTTGTAATTTTGGTGAAAACCAAGCGGTATGTTAAAGGAATCTTCTTTAAAACATACACATAATCTATAAGCATGAAAGCATGGGCTGAATTATGAATAAAACTTTGCTATACAGCTGAAACGCAGCTGAAATGGTACTAAAAGCAAAAATCTCTATGTAAATAAATATTATGTAAAACAAATTTGGTACTTATGCATTATCTATAACACAGTGCTATAGACTGTACAAATAAATACAAATGGAAACCCGTCAAACGGGTATTTGCAAGACATAAATGGATTGCAAGGCGTGCTTGCTTATTGCTTTTACAATATTTAAACTGTTGTTTTTTCGGGTTTAGAGGGGGGGAGGTACCTAGGTTAGGTGTTTAATATATGCAATGCGTCCCCCCTCCTATTTGTTTATGCCCAAATTTGTTTCTAAACTATTGTCTCTTCATCCTATTTTATTTCATTAGCATTAACCAACCTTGACTTCTTTGGTGTATAGCACTGTTATATATAATGCATAAGTACCACATATTCTCATATAATTTGATGTCAGCCATTGAAAATGTTGCAACTGCTTTTTACCCATTGTTTAGGAAATAAAAAAAAAATTTACAAGACTGAACTTAATTTACCTAGTTCTTCAAACTAAAGACGAATTTTTAACCCTCACCCCCTGGAACCATTTTAAGTCTTTTCATAAATGCTATTTTCCAAGATTTGTTTTTCCAAGTTATGAAACTTCTAGGGATAAACCACATCCCGGTCAGTGGTGTCATTTTGAACCGTGAAAACAAACAAGAAAAAACTAGTCAGTTAGATTAGAGAAACCTTTCTGTCCGTAAGAACTCTAACATTAACAGCCTATTGATTCCAAAAGACAATTACACTTTTAACGGAATGTTAGATGTTCTTAAGCTGTTTGGTTCCGGATGTTTTTAGCTTATTTTTATGGATTTTTAACCCTAGTTTTTTCTTTTAATTTTGACGCCCGATGCTGTCATAACTGCTTATGATATGTAGGCATTTTTCATTAAAATTTTTTTTTCTTTTTTTTTTTTTTTTTATGTGGTTGCATTAGTTTCCACTTGCCTTTGAAACAGCCAGATTTAATCTTCACTACCTTTGGTGCTTTAAGCACTCATTACAGGTTTTTATTATCTTTCAGTTATTTATGTATTATATAAAAAAAAATTGAAAAAAGGTTTCTTTTCTAATTTCTACATGATTAATGACAATACAAAGGAACTAATAAATTGAAAAAGCAATTTCTTTCAATTTCCTGCTGGAAACACGGGCGTCCCCGGTAATTCTTTAAAAAGGGCAAGCCTACACCCATTTCCAGTTGGGAGGTCTAAGGTGTAAATAAGGGTTCCAAGTCTTGAAAATATTTTCTTTTTCTCAAATGTTATAGAATCTAATATATTCTTTATATTTTTGATTTCTTTGGGAAGGAAGAAGAAAGTTGAAAATTGGAGGGACTAGTGCCCTTTTTCATAGTCGAAAGTGATTGGAGGGCAACTAGCCCCCCCCCAGGCCAATCATTCCCCCAAACACATCCAATCAAAATTTTGAGTAAGCCATTTTGTTCAGCGTAGTTGATTTCAAAAAATATGTTTTTGAGGAGGACACTCCCCCACAACCCTAAGGGCAAGCGTTTTAAGTTATGCCCTGAGGGCACATAAGAACGATGTTGGCACATTGTATTATTTTTTTTCCTTTAGAGCAGGGCACTTCGTATCGAAGAAATTGTCGTATAAACTTCGAAAAGGGCTCATGCAATTGGAAATTGGAGTGCCTTGTGCCCTTTTTAATAGTCGAAAGTGATTGGAAGGCAACTAACACCCCTTACACGCCCACCATTTCCCGAAAAACATCTAATCAAAATTTTGAGATAGCCTTTTTGTTCAGCGTAGTTGATTTCCAGATAGAAATTATGTTCTTGAGGAGGACACTCCCCCACAGCCTTCAAAACAAGGGTTGTAAGTTATGCCCTGGGGGCATTTAAGGTTTTTATAGAAAGCGTTGTCGTAGAAACTTCAAAAAAGGCTCATTCGATTGGAAATTCAAAGGGCTAGTGCCCTTTTTAATAGTCGAAAGTGATTTGAGGGCAACTAGCCCGCTCTCACGCCCACCTTTTCCCCAAACACATCCAATCGAAATTTTGAGATAGCATTTTATTCAACGTAGTTTTAAGTTCTGGAAATTAGGTCTTTGAGGATGATAACCCCTCAACAGCCCTCAGGAAAAGGGTTGCAAGCTATACCCTAGGGGTACAAAAGGTTTTTATAGAACGCGTTGTCATAGAAACTCCAAAAAGGGCTCATTCGATTGGAAATTGGAATGCCTAGTGCCCTTTTTAATAGTCGAAAGTACCTAGAAGGCAACTAACACCGCTTCCACGCCCACCATTTCCCCAAACACATCCAATCAAAATTTTGAGATAGCCATTTTGTTCCACGCAGTTTAATGTTCAGGAAATTATATATTTGAGCAGGACACTTCCCCACAGTCTTCAAGGCAAGAGTTATAAGTTATGCCCTAGGGGCATAAAAGTTTTTATTGAAATCTTTGTCGTAGAAACTTCAAAAAGGGCTCATTCGATTGGAAATTCAAAGGTCTAGTGCTCTTTTTAATAGTCGAAAATGATTTGAGGGCAACTAACCCCCTCTCACGCCCACCTTTTCCCCAAACACATCCAATCAAATTTTTTAGATAGCCATTTAGTTCAGCGTGATTGTTTTCCAGATAGAAATTATGTTTTGAGGAGGGAACTCCCCCACAGCTCTCAGGGCAAGAGTTGTAAGTTATGCCCTGGGGGCATATAAGGTATTTATACAACGCGTGATCGTAGAAACTTCAAAAAGGGCTCATTCGATTAGAAATTGAAGTGGCTAGTGCCCTTTTTAATAGTCGAAAGTGATTTGAAGGCAACTAGCACCCCTTCCACGCCCACCATTTCCCCAAATATATCCAATCAAAATTTTGAGATAGCCATTTTATTCAACGTAGTTGACAATTTTGGAAATTAGGTTTTTAAGGATGACAACCCCTCCCCCCACAACACTCAGTGCAAGGGTTGTAAGATATGCCCTGGGGGCATGTAAGGTTTTTATAGAAAGCGATATTGTAAAAACATCAAAAGGGATCATTCAATTGGAAATTGAAGGGGCTAGTGTCCTTTTAATAGTCGAAAATGATTGAAGGGCAACTGACCCCCCTCTCAGGCCCACCATTTCCCCAGACACATCCAATCAAAATTTTGATATATCCATTTTGTTAAACGTAGTCGAAAGCTCTGAAAGTTAGGTCTTTTAGGATGATAACCCCCTCAGAGCCCTCAGTGCAAGGGTTGTAAGTTATGCCCTTGGGCATATAAGTTTTTATTGAAATCTTTGTCGTAGAAACTTCAAAAAGGGCTCATTCGATTGGAAATTAAAAGGTCTAGTGCCCTTTTTAATAGTCGAAAATTATTTGAGGGCAACTAACCCCCCTCTCACGCCCACCATTTCCCCAAACACATCCAATCAAATTTTTTAGATAGCCATTTTGTTCAGCGTAGTTGATTTACAAATAGAAAATAAGTTTTGAGGAGGGAACTCCCCCACAGCCCTCAGGACAAGGGTTGCAAGTTATGCCCTGGGGGCATATAGCGTTTTATAGAACGCTTTGTCGAAACTTCAAAAAGGGCTTATTCGATTGGATATTGAAATGGCTAGTGCCCTTTTTAATAGTCGAAAATGATTGGAAGGCAACTAACACCCCTTCCACACTCACCATTTCCCCAAATATATCCAATCAAAATTTTGAGAGCTATACCCTATACCCTAGGGGTACAAAAGGTTTTTATAGAACGCGTTGTCATAGAAACTCCAAAAAGGGCTCATTCGATTGGAAATTGGAATGCCTAGTGCCCTTTTTAATAGTCGAAAGTACCTAGAAGGCAACTAACACCCCTTCCACGCCCACCATTTCCCCAAACACATCCAATCAAAATTTTGAGATATCCATTTTGTTCCACGCAGTTTAAAGTTCACGAAATTATATCTTTGAGCGGGACATTCGCATCAGTCTTCAGGCAAGGGTTATAAGCTATGCCCTGGGGGCATATAAGGTTTTTATTGAAATCTTTGCCATAGAAACTTGAAAAAGGGCTCATTCGATTGGAAATTCAAAGGTCTAGTGCCCTTTTTAATAGTCGAAAGTAATTTGAGGGCAACTAACACCCCTTCCACGCCCACCATTTCCCCAAACACATCCAATCAAAATTTTGAGATATCCATTTTGTTGCACGCAGTTTAAAGTTCAGGAAATTATACCTTTGAGCAGGAAACTCCCCCACAGTCTTCAGGGCAAGGGTTATAAGTTATTCCCTGGGGACATATAAGTTTTTATGGAAATCTTTGTCGTAGAAACTTGAAAAAGAGGTCTTTCGATTGGAAATTCAAAGGGCTCCCCTCTCACGCCCACCTTTTCCCCAAACACATCCAATCAAAATTTTTAGATAGCCATTTTGTTCAACTTAGTTGAAAGTTTTGGAAATTAGGTCTTTAAGGATGACAACCCCTCCCCCCACAATCCTCAGGGAAAGGGTTGTAAGTTATGCCCTGGGTGCATGTAAGGTGTTTTTAGAAAGCGATGTTGTAAAAACATCAAAAAGGGCTCATTTAATTGGAAATTGAAGGGGCTAGTGCTCTTTTAATAGTTTAAAGTGATTGGGGGGCAACTAACCCCCTCTTACGCCCACCATTTCCCCAAACACACCCAATAAAAATTTTAAATGCCCATTTTGTTCAACGTAGTCGAAAGTTTTTGAAATTAGGTCTTTAAGGATGATAACCCCTTCAGAGCCCTCAGTGAAAGGGTTGTAAGTTATGCCCTGGGGTATATAAGGTTCACATAGAAAGTTGTTGTAGAAACTTCAAAAAGGGCTCATTTGTTTGAAAATTGAAATTGCCCTTTTTAATAGTCGAAAGTGAGTGGAGAGTAATTGACCCCCCTCCCACGCACACCATTTCCCCAAACACATTCAATCAAAGTTTAGAGATAGCCATTTTGTTCAACGTAGTTGAAAGTTCTGGAAATTATGTATTTAAGAATGACAAACCCCCCAGAGGCCCCAGGGCAAAGGTTGTAAGTTATACCCTGGGGGCATATAAGGTTTTTATAGTTAGAGTTGTCATAAAAACATCAAAAGAGGCTTATTCAATTGGGAATTGAGAGGGCTAGTGCCCTTTTTAATAGTCGAAAGTGATTGGAGGGTAACTAACTACCTGCTCACGAGCACCATTCCCGTTAAGACATCCAATGAAAAATTTCAGATAGCCATCGTGTTCAACGTAGTAGAAAGTTCTCGAAAAAAGGTCTTTGAGGGTACCAACAATCCCCCCAGCCCTCAAGGCAAGGGTTGTAAGTTATGACCTGGGGGCATTCAAGGTTTTCCTTGAAAGTGTTGTCGTAGAAACTTCAAAAGGGCTCATTTGATTGGAAATTGAAAGGACTAGTGCCTTTTTTAATAGTTGAAAGTGATGGGAGAGAGACTAACCATTTTCCCAAACACATCCAATCATAATTTTGAGATAGCTATTTTGTTTAAAGTAGTTGAAAGTTCTGGAAAGTATGTCTTAGAGGATGACAAGCACCCTCAGAGCCCTTAGGGTAAGGGTTGTAATTTATGCCCTGGAGGCATATAAGGTGTTTATAGAAAGCTTTGTCGTAGAAACTCAAAATGGCTCATTGGATTAGAAATCGAAAGACCTAGTGTCCTTTTTCATAGGCAGCGCACTGGCGCTGCCTAAGTAAACAGCGATGTGGGCACAATGTTTTTTTGTTTTTTTCTCCATACCTGGGCACTTCGTATTGAAGGAGATGTCGTAGAAACTTCTAAAAGGGCTCATTCGATTGGAAATTGGAGTGGCTTTTGGTAGAAATTGGTCGAAAGTGATTGGAGAGCAACTAGCCCCCCCCCTAGCCCGTCATTCCCCCAAACACATCCAATCAAAATTTTGAGATAGCCATTTTTGTTCAGCTTAGTTGATTTCATGATAAAAAAAGGCTCATTCGATTGAAAATTCAAAGGGCTAGTGCCCTTTTTAATAGTTGAAAGTGATTGGACGGTAACCAACCCCCCTCTCACGCCCACCTTTTCCCCAAACACATCCAATCAAAATTTTGAGACAGCCTTCTTGTTTAACGTAGTTTTAAGTTCTGGAAAATAGGTCTTTGAGGATGACACCCCCCTCAGAGCCCTCAGGACCAGGGTTGTAAGTTATGTCCTGGGGGCATACAAAGTTCTTATAGAACGCGTTGTCGTAGAAACTTCAAAAAGGGCTCATTGGATTAGAAATTGAAATGGCTTGTGCACTTTTTGATAGTCGAAAGTAATTGGAAGGCAACTAACACCCATTCCATGCCCACCATTTCCCCAAACACATCCAATCAAAATTTTCAGATAGCTATTTTGTTCCACGCAGTTAAGGTTCAGGAAATTATACCTTTGAGCAGGACACTCTGCTCTTAGTCTTCAGAGCAAGGGTTATAAGTTATGCCCTGGGGGCATATAAGCT
This sequence comes from Artemia sinica, assembly GCA_027921565.1. NCBI lineage: Eukaryota > Metazoa > Arthropoda > Branchiopoda > Anostraca > Artemiidae > Artemia > Artemia sinica. The sequence continues at coordinate 13,939,486 of CM051273.1, forward strand.
TTTATTGAAATCTTTTTCGTAGAAACTTGAAAAAGGGCTCATTCGATTGGAAATTCAAAGGTCTAGTGCCCTTTTTATTAGTTGAAAGTGATTTAACGGCAACTTCTATAACTTTTATAGAAGGCGTTGTCGTAGAAACTTCAAAACAGGCTCATTCGATTGGAAATTAAAAGGGCTAGTGCCCTTTTTAATAGTCGAAAGTGATGGGAGGGCAACTAGCCCCCTCCCCCACGCTCATCAGTCCCCCAATTACATCCAATCCAAATTTTGAGATAGCCATTTTGTTCAGCGTAGTTGATTTCCTGATAGAAAATATGTTTTTAGGAGGACACTCCCACACAACCCTCAGGGCAAGGGTTTTAATTTATGCCCTAGGGGCATATAAGGTTTTTATTGAAGGCGTTGTCGTAGAAACTTCAAAACAGGCTCATTCGATTGGAAATTAAAAGGGCTAGTGCCCTTTTTAATAGTCGAAAGTGATGGGAGGGCAACTAGCCCCCCCACGAACATCATTTCCCCAAGCACATCCAGTCTAAAATTTTGAGATAGCCATTTTGTTCAGCCTAGTTAATTTCCAGATAGAAAATATGTTTTTGAGGAGGACACTCCCCCACAACCCTCGAGGCTAGGGTTTTAATTTATGCCCTGGGGGCATATAAGGTTTTTATAGAAGGCGTTGTCGTAGAAACTTCAAAAAAGGCTCATTCGAATGGAAATTCAAAGGGCCAGTGCCCGTTTCCAATAGTCGAAAGTGATTGGAGGGCAAATACCCCCCCCCCCACGCCCATCATTACCCCAAACACACCCAATCAAAATTTTGAGATAGCCATTATGTTCAGCGTAGTTGATTTCCAGATAATAAATATGTTTTGAGGAGGACACTCCCTTACATCCCTCGGGGCAAGGGTTTTAAGTTATGCCCTGGGGACATTTAAGGTTTTTATAGAAGGTGTTGTCGTAGAAACTTCAAGAAAGGCTCATTCGATTGGAAATTCAAAGCGCTAGTACCCTTTTTAATAGTCGAAAGTGATTGGAGGGCAACTAGACCCCCCCACGTCCATCATTCCCCCAAAAACATCCAATCAAAATTTTGAAATAGCCATTTTGTTTATTTCCAGATAGAAAATATGTTTTTGAGGAGGACACTCCCCCACAACCCTCGGGGCAAGGTTTGTATGTTATGCCCTGGGGGCATATAAGGTTTTTATAGAAGGCGTTGTCGTAGAAACTTCAAAAAAGGCTCATTCGATTGGAAATTCAAAGGGCTAGTGCCCTTTTTAATAGTTGAAAGTGATTGGACGGTAACTAACCCCCCTCTCACAACCACTTTTTCTTCAAACACACCCAATCAAAATTTTGAGACAGCCATTTTGTTCAACATAGTTTTAAGTTCTGGAAATTAGGTGTTTGAGGATGACAACCCCCTCACAGCCCTCAGGACAAGGGTTTGAAGTTATGCCTGGGGGCATATAAAGTTTTAATAGACCGCGTTGTCGTAGAAACTTCAAAAAGGGCTCAATGGATTAGATATTGAAATGGCTTGTACCCGTTTTAATAGTCGAAATTGGAAGGCAACTAACACCCCTTCCACGCCAACCATTTCCCCAAACACATCCAATCAAAATTTTGAGATAGCCATTTTGTTCCACGCAGTTACAGTTCAGGAAATTATACGTTTGAGCAGGACACTCCCCCACAGTCTTCAGAGCAAGGGTTATAAGTTATGCCCTGGGGGCATTTAACTTTTTATTGAAATCTTTGTCGTAGAAACTTGAAAAAGATCTCATTCGATTGGAAATTAAAAGGTCTAGTGCCCTTTTTAAAAGTCGAAAGTGATTTGAGGACAACTAGCCCCCTTCTATCGCCCACCTTTCCCCCAAACACATCCAATCAAAATTTTTAGATAGCCATTTTGTTCAGTGTTGTCTATTTCCAGATTTAAATTATGTTTTTGAGGAGGATACTCCCCAACAGCCCTCAGGCCATCATCCCCCAAACATATCCAATCAAAATTTTGAGACAGCCATTTTGTTCAGCGTAGTTGATTTCCAGATAGAAAATATGTTTTTGAGGAGGACACTCCCCTACAACCCTCGGGGCAAGGGTTTTAAGTTATGCCCTTGGGGCTTATAAGGTTTTTATACAAGGCATTGTCGTAGAAACTTCAAAAAAGGCTCATTCGATTGGAAATTCAAAAGGCTAGTGCCCTTTTTAATAGTCGAAAGTGACTGGAAGGCAACTAACACCCCTTCCATGCCCACCATTTCCCCGAACATATCCAATCAAAATTTGTTGATAGCCATTTAGTTCCACGAAGTTTAAAGTTCAGGAAATTATACCTTTGAGCAGGACACTCCCCCCAAAGTCTTCTGGGCAAGGGTTATAAGTTATACCCCGGGGGCATATAAGGTTTGTATTGAAATGTTTGTCGTAGAAACTTGAAAAAGGGCTCATTTGATTGGAAATTCAAAGGGCTAGTGCCCTTTTTAATATTCGAAAGTGATTTGGGGGCAACTAAACCCCCTCTCACGCCCACCTTTTCCCCAAACACATCCAATCAAAATTTTTAGATATCGATTTTATTCAACGCAGTTGAAAGTTTTTTAAATTAGGTATTTAAGGATGACAACCCATCCCCCCACAACCCTCAGGGCAAGGGTTTTTAGTTATGCCCTGGGAGCATGTAAGGTTTTTATTGAAAGCGATGTTGTAAAAACATCCAAAGGGCTCATTCAATTGAAAATTGAAAAGGCTAGTCCCCTTTCAATAGTCGAAAGTGATTGAAGGGCAACTAACCCCCCTCTCACGCCCACCATTTCCCCAAACATATCCAATCAAAATTTTGAGATATCCATTTTGTTCAACGTAGTCGAAAGTTCTGGAAATTAGGTCTTTTAGGATGATAACCCCTTCCCAAGGCCAGAACATAATTTGCACTTTACTGAAAAAAAATACAAATGAATGTGCATTGTCAGTTTAATATACATATACTGATATTTAGTAATCAAAATGTTAATATTATTTGATTTATTAAAGTTATAAAAGTGAGAACATTTACATTTTTTTCAGTTAAGTGCAAATTATGTTCTGGTCTTGGGAAGGCATAGGGATTTTGAGCTCAACTTATGTTAATTTCTGATCGTTTTGAGTTTGACTCGGTTATTTATTCTGATTTCTGTTCGTTTTGGGTTTCATTTATTTATCATTGCTGATTTGCGGTAGTTCCACGCTTCGTAGATTATCTGATTTTATTTTTGCTCATTTTTTTTTAATGGAGTCCTTTACTTTTCTTTGAAAAATTTATTTTGTGGAAAAAGTTTTTTTAATTATTTACAATGAAAATACGGAATGATCAACATATGAATTAAAAGATGGTTTTTGAATCGATGGTGGTGGAATCTTGTAAACCATGAAATTTTTTCTTTGTGGTGGTTGGTTGATCGAACCCCATCTGGAAATGTGCAGGAACTTACTAATTTTCTGGAGTGGCAAATAGATAAGTTTTCAGGTTCAAATCGCCCATGCTTTGTTTTTGGAGACTTTAATCTTGATCTATTTTCAGTAAATGTAAACCCAGAAGTTCGAGACTTTTTAAATGTTATGTTGGGCTACGGTTTTAAGACCGACAGTTAATACATGTAGTCGAGTAATTTTGCGCTCAGAATCACTTTTGGATAATATATTTGTTAACGTGAAGCATGATTTTGCTGATGTTATTTTGAATGATGTTTCCGATCATTTTGGTGTTCTTGTTGTTATTAGAGAGTTTGGTGTTCCTACAGCTATGAATATACCAGCACAAATTTCTGCATTGAAAATGGATGCTGAGGCTCTTAACATATTCAGAAGAAAACTAAAGAACACTGAATTTGAGCTTTTAAAAAGTATTGATCTGCAAGTAAATGAAAAGTTTTCATTTTGGTATTCAGAAATAACTAAATTACGTACTGAAAGAAAATTGTACAGTTATTTAAAAGCCGGCTTTTCATGTTACCCCTAGAATACTCTGGGTTACTAGAAGACTGATGAAGGCCATATCAAATCGAATACTGCTTTATAAATATTGTCTAGTGTCTCCTTTGGCAAAGGTGAGATATTAGGCATATAATTGTGAACTCAATAGCTTATTACGAATAGCGCGAATTAATTATTATAGAAATGAGTTTAAAAAGTGCAGGCAATCCCAGAAAAACGTGGAGAGTAATTCAATCTGTTCTGAGCCCTTCCAAATGTTTAATTTTACCTGAAAATTTTAATACTAATGCTTCCATCGTAGAAAATATGTGGGACCATTTTTCTATTGTTGGCAAACGGATAGCGAACTCCACGTAAAAATTTTCTAATGATGGAACATACAACCAGTTTTTACCCAAGTATAGTGATGTATCTGCATATCTGAAACCAGCGACTGCTAGTGAATTGCGCACCACATTGTGGAACATTAAAAATAATGTCTCAGGTTCTGACTTCCTTTCATTGCGTGTACTTAAGTATATTTTCTTGGAAATATGCGACAAGGTTTTGGTTTGATTTGTTATGTGCCTAAAATTTGGTGTTTTTTCCGATTTTATGAAGATTGCTAGAGTGGTTCGGCTTTTTAAGGGTGGAGAGAAAAAATGCCGAATGATTATATGCCTATTTCATTGCTTCCAGTTTTATCTAGAGTTTTTGAAAAATTGATTAGTGGTAGGATGGTTGATTTTCCTGAGAAAAGAATATATTTTAGTAAAACTCAGTTTGGATTCCGAAAAGCAATGCCGACAGATCAGGCTCTTCTTTATCCCACGATTTTTGTGAACGATGCTCTGGACCAAGGATGGAAAGTTGCATCTGTTTTTTTTTTGGACATTGTGAAAGCCTTTGGTTCAGTGGACCACGAAATTCTTATGGTGAAGCTGAGGAATTGTGGTTTTCGTGGTATGTTTTTTCGTCTTCTGGATTCTTTTCTCTAAGATCGAATACAGTTTGTCAGTGTTGGTGAAATTAAATCGCAAGTTAAAATTGTTGAATACGGTGTCCCTCAGGGGTCTGTTTTGGGAACCCTACTGTTTCTTATATGTATTAATGACGGAACGAAATGCTATCAAAGGACTGTCTTTTGATTTGAAATGTAGTGAAACTGGAGTTTCAAAATATATTTTGCCTTATTTTGCTAATGACAAGTATCTAACCGCACTGACTAGCACACTAACCATCACACCGGGGAAATGCTTATACAGAAACTTCAGACTGGTATGTTAAACATTGAAAAATGGATGAGGGTTAACCGACTTCAGCTAAACTACGCCTAATCCCAATTTGTAGTGTACGGGAGAAGCAGCAATTACTACCCTTGGATTCATAAAATATAGTTTGGTGAAAATACCCTGCCTCGGGAAGTTTCGACAAAGTATCTAGGGGTGGTTGTCGATGAGTGCCTTAACTTCAAAGATCACATTTCATATGATAGTGGCAAGGTTGCAAGAAATGCAGGGATGATGAGAAAACTGAAGCATTTTTTCTAAAAGATATTACGAGACTGCTTTATTTTTCTTTTGTTCACCCATACCATCTATAAGGTTGTCTTGTCTGGTCAAGTACGTTTTAAACTCACCTTTGTCCCCTTAGAAGTTTAAAAAACAATACCCTACGTGTGTTAACGTGGGATAATCGTAATATGTCTCTTAGACATAGATATAATCAAGTAATATTACCGATTGCTGGAAAATTCCGTTATTATAATGCTGTTCTTATGTTTAAATATACACTCGCGTTCTTACTTGAGTGTTTCAGGGAAATGTTTACAAGTGGTGTTAATTTCCATCATTACTCGACTAGACCATCAGCACTAGTTTGGGGACCTCAGGTTATTACAAAGCGATCTGTTTTTTCCATAAGACATGTTGGCCCTTCGGTGTGGGAACCATTACCTCTGGCTATTTCAACAATCGATGATCTAAATACATTTCACAGTAAACTAAAAGGACAGTGTTTGTATAAATATGAACTTTAATCCCTGCGGAGCTAATTTTCTCTAAAGTATTTGTGATATTTTTTAGGAGGGCAACGAGGAGATAGAATAGAAGAATTATTTTTAATTTTGTGTTTATGGTATCCAGTTAGCTCGTCAAATTTATTGAAAAATAATTTATTTCGTTTATTTTTATTAGTTTATTTATTTTATTATTATTTATCGTTTTTTCATTTTTTTTTGGGGGGGGGGAGCTAAGGAGGGCTGGTAGTAATCGTGTATGCAGTGTTTTGTAAAGGGTGATGTCTGCCCATACAAGTTTTATAAGCTTAGGGTTTTGCTGTTAATACATTTTATTTCTTTTAATAAAACCTCTCTCTCTCTCTTGTACCCAGCTAAAAATTTCTATGAGATTTAACATTTCCGGATGAGATTAACATTTTCATAATATATGCCGATTTTTCGACGAAACTATGCCATTAATACAAGCTCCATGTACTCTCATCATTCCTATGACCCATGTGGTGTTATCGCAGATTCCAGTTGATAAGGAAAATTCTTGGAAATGCATGCCAGATATTCTTTCTTTAGCATCGCTTCGAATAAAAGCGCAATGTAGTCCCATTATCGCAGCCAAAAAGTTTGATATAACAGAATGCCCGTCCAGATTATTTTCATTAGGTTAGTGAGCTTAATCTAGTAGGATTTTAATAAAAGGAATCTTAACAAGGACTCTAATATACAAGAGATTTGTGATCTATATATTTTTGTTGTATGCTTAACGGCTCGGGACTGTTTCTTAGATAGTTTCGGTTTGTCGATTGACATTTACAGTTCACTTTAGTTACCGAACTGTTGATCATCTATAGTTTTAAAATCACCCCTCCTGACTAGACTTTATTGAGCTATTGAGTTCAGTCCTTGGAATATTTTGAACCTGGAGCTTCAGGGGATGGGAAAGAGCAATAAAAAATCTTATTAAAAAAGATTATGCATGTATATTAGCAGCTATTAAATTTTTTTTCTGCTTAATAAAACCGTTTCATTCCAAAAAAGAAAATGACTTCTCATACATTTTCCAGGTTGCGCTTGAAACATAATATTAAACCCAAACACACACACACACACACACAAACACACACAAACAACACATAAAAACACACACACATACACATAGACACGCACACATACACGCATACACACACACACACACACACAGACACACACACAGACACACACACAGACACACACACAGACACACATACAGACACACACACAGACACACACACAGACACACACACAGACACACACACAGACACACACACAGACACACACACAGACACACACACAGACACACACACAGACACACACACAGACACACACACAGACACACACACAGACACACACACAGACACACACACAGACACACACACAGACACACACACAGACACACACACAGACACACACACAGACACACACACAGACACACACACAGACACACACACAGACACACACACAGACACACACACAGACACACACACAGACACACACACAGACACACACACAGACACACACACAGACACACACACAGACACACACACAGACACACACACAGACACACACACAGACACACACACAGACACACACACAGACACACACACAGACACACACACAG